>AYEL01088762.1:0-41248 GCA_000484575.1 Olivierus martensii | reverse complement strand
AATATTTGTTCGTCGGCCATATTTAAATTCTACATTCGAAGAACGCATAAGACGGCAGATGATTACAATACTATTATGCTATTATTACACATATCTTCCAGCATCTCTGGGAAATCGGAAGAATGATATTTCTGGTGTTTTCTTCTTATAATTGCTGCAAAAAGAAGCAGCACAACAGCAGTGACCACCGGACGCCATCTTTTCACAAACACTAATGCCATCTAGTGGTTGCAGGAAACGGAGTTTTAAAAATCTGCGAAGATTCGTATCCATTTTACCTAATCCTTGGCGTAAATCCCCTAGAAGAATGAAGATTATTATTTGAAAATAATAAATAATATCCAATTTTGAATAATTAAGAAAAATATTAAAAAATTGTGATTATACATTCAATTCTTTGATCACTTCAATAGTAATATAATATCTTGAATATAGATCATTAAACTTCAGTTCACTCTATACAGTTCTGCTTATTTGAACCAAATCACTTTATTAAAATGGCTTGGTTCAAATAAGCAGAATTTCAGTAAATTTGTAAACATTTAATCTGTTTTATGCCTTTTATGTGTATAGATGGGAAGGAAGTGAAACAAAAAATGATAAAAATATAATAAAAAATGATTAAAAAAATTTAAATTAGATTTTTATTAATCCAGCATTTTGCAAATCAGATTTTTTTGTGTGTAGTTGTTGAAAATATATTCTTTTGATGGTGATTCCTAAATTTTTTCATTTGCCAAAATATTTTTTTAAATTATATGTAAACAACATTGCTTATAATTAAAGAATTCAATAGTATTTGGATTTTTTCATCCCATCTTTGTCAACTTTATAGTTTAATATATCAAAGTTATTCCAATTTTGAGATAAGAATTTTTTTTTTTTTGAAATTTTAAGTAAAAATCGAATTTTTCATATGATTAGTTATAAATTGCTGAAAGCTAAAAAATATTGTAGATAATAGGAAAATATTTGTTAAATCTATTAACATAACCTAAAATATATCTTAATTGTTCATTTTTTGTTTTAATTTCACTGAAATTTAGAAGAAAATCACAAAAAATGAAATGTAAGCACTCTGCAGCTATTTAAATGGGCATGGCACTTTTATTGCTTTACAGCAACCACTTGCTTCCTGGGAAATTGCAACTAAGCTTACTTTTAGGCATGTGGTATTGGTGGGTTGCTACAATAAATCATCTGTAGTCCAATTAGAGGAATGGTAAAATATATTAGAGCTGTTTATATATGAGATGAGATAATTTTTGTTTATGTTGGGATTTTTTGATATAAATTAAAAAATTTATAAAAAAATACTACTAAAACTTGTGTAAATGAAATAAAAACAAGCTAATAAATATGAAATATAAATAAGCCATTGTAGAGTAACATGTTTTTGTTGTTTTTTCATATTTAACATTTATTAAATTAGTTTTATTTAAAAATTTAGATTTTTAAGCTATCAGAAAAACAAAATAACCAATGCCACATTTGACAATTGATGCTGAAGTTGGCATATGAAATTATTGATAGAAAATAATCAGCTGATTATTCTGTCAGTTATCTTTTGTTTTATTTAAAATATTGATTATTTTAGGATTATTTGTAATATAAACAACAGATTTGTTGATCAAGGATGTAAAATTCTTTAAGTCAGTTCCTTCCAAAGTTAGCAACTTGACCTCATGCAAGTAGCTTTTCTCATTATATAAAATAGAAATGAAGTTTCAAAAACTATATTCTTTATTTTAAAATACAGTTGATTCTCGTTATTCGCAGATTCCACATTCGTGTATTTGACTATTCGCATAAATTTATTTGTAACCACTAAATCGATTTTCACGGAGCTTTTGCACTTATTTGCGGACTGCCGCTGACTGGCGAAAATACTGTTACCAATGTAAACTCTCTCTCTAATAAAGAAAATTGTTTGCTATCAAATGTAGTCTCTGTATTGTTTTATCGAAAATGTTTGATTACTTATCCTTGTTGATCCCATAGACTACAGGTAAGCCAAATCTGTTCATATCCTCCGCAGGATCCACAGAAGAATGTGACTCTATGGTTGAACGCAGCTTCAAATTTAGGTCTCTAACTTCCTGTGCATTTGCTCCTTATGTTGAGATTTTAGAAGATCTGAGACAAAAAGCGACGCACACAAGGCTGACACAGTTTTTCAACACAATTCAGAAAAACAATGTGTCAGTTGCCACATCAAACATCCTGCAACATCAAACAACTACCCATTCAAAAATAAGATATCATTTACTACATTGTTAGTGTTTTAAAAAATTAAACAAAGATTACTGAGATTATAATACTGTATATAGTATTGTACACTGCATATACTGTAATAATTTGTAAGTACTGTAATACACATTAAATAGGATGTCTTTAAACAGAAAAACACACATAAACCAAAGATGAAAATGTTGGGAAGAAAGGTTTGCAGGAACTTAACTGTACATTTCTCATAGTCACAATGGTTCGGTATTCACTAATTCAATATTTGCGAAGAATTTTACAGAACATAACTACTGCAAATAATGAGAATCGACTGTACTAATATAAATTTAATTTTAATAATGATACATAGCTTATGTTTTTGCACAAAGTCCTAAATAGTAATTATACAAAATTTGGTCCAGATCAAAAAATATAAGAGCCAATTGAGAACATATTTACAAACAGACATTTAATTGACATCATTGATGATGTCAGAATTTTGCAAATTTCATAATTTTCTGGAGAATCTGAGATTATTCCCTATTTCTATGCAAAATTTTAAGATCCTAGAATGTCTGAAAATGCCCAAACAATTCATGCAGATACACAAATATGTATATAGATATTCTGTTATTTTGCTGTTTATAATATAGATGATATATCAATTAATCTTTTATCTGCAGCTTTTTAAAAATAGCAGATATTCAAACTTCAAAGATTCTTTTCCTTTGAACTTTTTAATTGATTTTGTATAAAATTTAAGAGTGGTTAAGACATATTTTAAGTAACAATCAATTTTCAGTAAATTGAATTTTAATTAAGTTGAATTTTAAGTATTATTAATTAATCCTGTAGATTCATCCATTTAAAAATGGCAGACATTTAATCTGAGATTACCCTATACACTTTTTAAGATTTTTATTTTATATCATTGACACAAGATGATACTAAGTATTAAAGCAGTGGTAACATATGGCTTATTTTCATTGCTTTTATAGCTTTTCAAATGTAATATATTTAGGTTATTATTTATTATGTTTTATTTTTTTATTTTATTGTATAAAAAAATAATTAAGTCTATGTTAATCTTATTAAAAACTGAATTTTCTCTAAGATTAATATAGACTTAATTACTTAAGTCTATATTAATCTTAAGATTTTCTTTCAAATAAAATAAAAAAACAAAATAAAGAATCGAGTTTAAATATAAATTTTGTTAAATTTGACAAAATTTACAAGTATATTTACTAGTAAAATACATTGTTAGAAAACTAAAATAAGCTAAAATAATATTTGAAAGAAAATATATAATCAATAATTCAACAGCTTATTCATATAAATTGGAACTTTTTTTTTTTGATCTAAGAAGTAATCTTCATCAGAAAAACAAAATTCGAACCTACTGAAATAAAAAAGTATGTTCGATTTTTGCTTTGCTGATGAAGATCTAGTTTTTAGGTGGCAATTATTTAATTTATATGAATAAATTGTTTTTTCTTCTTCTGGATAGGTATTGATTTATTGTTTGTTAAATTAGTAGAATGGATAGTAATATGGAAACTCCAGTTTTTATGATGAAATAAATATTTTCCTGATAAAAGTGAAATAGTATTAATTGAAAAATTCTCGTTATCGGTTATGCATTATTCTAAACAATGAAGTCAGACTCTATCTTGTTTTTTCTCTGACGATTATTCATAACAATAAAATTGTTTAATTGCTATTTCAATGACAATTAAACAATCAGTATGTTATGATGATGCGCTCGATCACGAACAATGACAACATGAATTATTCATGAATACATTCTCTTCAGTGTAAATACTTAACTGGAGAGCACAGACACACATACGCACATTCGTTAATTTGTGCTCTTTCGCGTATATTCGTTAGTGTAAATCCACTTTTTGAATCTTAAAAGTATTTTTGCTAAAAAAACTTATAAAACTACAGTATTTAAAATTAATATAAAATTAAGATTTATAAATTTAAATTTGTTTATATTAAAATATCCTGTATATATCTTTATACAGTATTTTATATTTCCTAAAGATATCCAGGAATTATATTACTTATTTATAAAATTTTTATGACTAAATTAATTCAAAATTTACTTTTATTTACATTTACTACTTATTTTAATTACCTTTATCTATCTACTTAATTATTGTTGATTAATTATCATATTTATCTTTATTGCTATGATCATTGTATGGATAAATTTGAAGTTTATGCTATATTTTGTTTGATTTTAGAACTTCGTAAATCTTAATAACAAATTAAATTATAACATATTACTAAAAGAGCACTAATTTTCATTTAATACATGGCATTAATGTCATTTAAATTTTTGAATGAATTTCAAATAAATATAAGCCAAATGACATAAAATATTTGACTAAAAAAATAAACTTTATCAAAATTTATTTTTCATAAACTGAAGTTTTCTTTCATTTTATAATAATCATACTTTTTGATCTTACCAACGCAGTTTTGGACATAAAAAATGTCATCGTTTTGACACCTAAACATAATTTTAATAATGAAATAGAGAGACCGACTTGAATAATGAAGCAGTAGAATGACTGTACTAGGAATACACATGGGGAAAATGTTAAAAGCATACATTTCTCAGAGGAAATGGAGCGAATTTAGTCTGTAAATCATCAGAGAACAACTTTCCTATCAAACTATCCAACGATAGTTTGGCTATTGCAATAAATCTCATTTTATCGAATAAGAATTAACCGCCTTATCAGAAAATGATACAGATGATGATAAAAACAATAAAGTACAGTACTCAAGAAATGCATTTTTTTTTCTATCAAATTCATTAAGTTCTTAATTGATGAAAAGTCATTAATCTTAATAAAAAAAGGTTGCCAGCTAGAAAAAAAATAATTTTAGATATTAATGGATAACTATATTAATTATTTTTATCATTAAATATACTTCTTTAGTTTAATGAATTTTTTCCACGTAGTTTCAATCAAATCGATTTGAATAATTAAATAATTCATTTAGTCAATAATTTTATTAAAATGGCAAGAAGCATTAGTTTATATCCTAAACTGAATAATAGTTTATATCATTAATTGAATGATTGAAAATATAATTTTGTATTTTTTTATGTATATTAATCTAAAAATATATGCAAAAATAACAAATTGTTAACTTATGATAATATAGAAAGCAGAAAACAAACATTTCTAAAAAGAACTAATCACCTACATTCCGAACATTGTATTTTATATCGTAATTATTAAAGTTAAGGGATTAAAATATGTCATCAAAGTCATTTTCAATGGCATGATCAATATTTCGAATATCATAAATATCTAATAAATAGTTTCGTAGTTATTTGCAATAATTTTCAGAGAAACTTCAATTGTTTGCCTGAAGATCTCTATTGTTGTTATAGAAAATTCTCGGTTCGCCATTTTTAAACGAATAAATATACAGAATTAACTTATCTTACTTTAAATTCGATTCTTATAGTTATAGCAAAAAGCTATAACTATCAGAATTAAATTTAGCAGGGTGTCAAATATTTCAAAAGATATTAGAGACCTTTGAAGTTTGAACTTTGGCCATTTCTAAGTGGCTGAAGATAATGAGTTACTGTACTTGATATATCATCCATATCATCTTCAGAGAATTGCTCTTCTGATAAATTTCATGAAAATTTAATAAGTAATTCAGGATATATTAAGAGAATAACTCAGAAGTTTAAATAATTGAAAGTAGAAAGTTAAGTGATATTTCATTGCGTTTGAAAGTCCACTAATTATGGTCAATTTAATTATGGCCGTAATAACAGTATGTGCTTTATTTTTGTTTCGTGGTGCATAGATCACTTAGGGAAACTGCACCAAATACAATCTTCATAAAAATAAAAACAGTATTCGATAGAGAGATGTGAAAAGCAAAGACACTTAGCATATAATATCAAGTAATTTTCAAAAACTTTAAAAGAATAATTGATAAAATCAAACAAAATAGCAAAAATAACAGTATTGATTTCGTTAAAAAACGTAAATTTGTAAAAAAAGATTTCGTTAAAAAACGTAAATTTGTAAAAAAAAAAACTGGTGTAAAAGCGTATAACTCATGTAAAAGAAAAACTGCACCTGAAACATCATTATTTGATAAGAAAGACCATAATTATTAAAATTATTTCTAAATAAAATTTAAATGATTAAAAAACAAAACGATTAAAATGCCGCAAACGCTCTTCTTTAAAATAAGGATAGTTTGCTAAAATGTACTTCACAGTAAGTTAACAGTTGCAAAAATTTCGAATCGATTTTCTTCACTTATTAACAGGTAGCAAATAAGGCATTCGACTACGTACTATAAACATTATCTTTCTAGTACTATTTTCTTCTGTTTCTACAATAACTTTATTCCAAACACTAGAAAATTATCTGTTATCGTAAAGTCTTAGAGTTTACTACAGATTTATTCTTTCCATAATTGTGAAAATTATAAAAATATAATTTAATAAAAATAAACAGTAAAATAACTACGGGGGTTGGTATCATTTCGTAATATCTATTTCGACGCATGCATTACACGAAATAATTTTCTGTTGCTCAATAAACAATGTTTAATAATTTTAAAAGTCACTTAAGGCAGTGCTTCTGAAACTATTTGATATGGCGGACCGGCAATTTTTTCTAGTTTTTCATGCACAGGCATAAGATTTCCAACTTGTCTCAAAAAATCAAGATTTAAGTATAAATATACTTTCTCACTCGGTACCTCCTGACGTCATTCAATGTGTGTATTATATATAGTATTTGGTTGTCGCAATATAAACTGTAAAACTATAACAATACTAATGTTAGGCTTCTGAAAACTCGGCAACTCGTTGAGAATCAGCAATTGGTAGTTAATGGAAAGATACTGGTCGGCGGATCACCACTTTGATACTTACGAGACAAATTTAAAAAGACTTTCAAAAACCGAAGCTCCAGTTTATTTAAGAAAAAACCCGAATTTCTGTCATCTGATTATTTGCGAGAAAACTGAACTTTTGTATCAAACGGACTCGAAGCAGCAGCTCTAATAGGAAGGTACAGACACAAATAAATAGACAGAAAGCATAGTGATCTCATGAGACTCATTTTTCTTCAGAAAATAGACATAAAGAAAAGATTACATAAAATATCTATTTATATTGTTCACAGGTGTTAAATTGATTTGATAGTTATTATAACTATGCAGTAATGCAATTTATAACTAGTATAACTATTATATTTATCAGTGCAAAGGAAATAATTCGTTTCAGTGTTAATAAAGAGTATTGTCGATGCTTTAATAAGAATAAAAATTAATTATTTATCCCTTCCAGGTATGAAAAATATATAGTTTTCATAATCATATTATTATAAATATTCATTTATAGATATTAAAGTTATGTTTATATTCATTATTAAAATATACATTTTAGAATCAGAAAATTATTATGCAGTTAGAATTCAAACATTCTAATAGAGAGTCAGTAGGCATTGATATTCTTTAAATTATGATTATATATATATAAAATGTAATAAAGCGAAGAGAAGATGGCTGAAATATTCTGAATGTTAAACGATTCAATCAATACTCTCTTAAATAAAAATGTGCAGTTAACAAATTTATTTTTATTAGATAACCGTACCATTAAGTCGAATAAAATGTTTCATTTATGAAGTTAAATGAGGTTTAAATTATTGGAAAGAAGTACTTTAGGAGAATTTTCGTTGATTCTTATTTTTAATAAATTATCGTTCATTAAAATAAATCATTTTTATTTATACGAAATATTTCATCGATAATATAGAATCTGAAAATTTAAAATCCCTTTAGAATATCGACTATTTTTATTTAGCTATTTTCGTTATAAATATTGATAAATTATCTAAAATATTTACTATATTATCTGCAAAATAAAATAGAAAAACGAACAATTTAAAATTAAAAACGACAAATTTTATAATCTATGCCGTTTGATGAAAGAATTTATTTATATATAAATTATTTTTCTTTTATTAACTTTAATATTATATAAGTATAAAGATATCTTAGACTTGGGTCTTGTGTGCATGCAGGTCTCCATTAGGCAAAATAGAGGACCCCAAAAGCATTATTTGAAAAATTTTTTCGCTTACATGCCCCAAAGGGTCTTAATCCGGCCTTGAATATATGCCTAAAAATATTTTATCTATCCTAAGTTGCTTTTAATATCTTAAATGGGAACAGTAAAAACGAAATAAAATATAAGAAAAATGCGTTGCTGCAACCTGCACCAGTGGAAGTACACAGGGCTAAACCTGCTTTCAATGCACGAAACAGCGCGTATCTAAATTATGTTTATGCAAAAAAAATAACATTTTTTGTAATTCTAAATGCCACAAAAGTCTACTTTACAAAAATAAATAAGAATTACATAGTTATGTTTATTAAAACTTTTAAAATTTTTTACTTCGTATTTTATGTTGAACTTCGACTAATAAAAATATTAAAATATTTATCCATAAAAATAAAAAAATTGGCAATTTCAGTTCTTTAAAGTCAACCGTGTAAATAATGAATGAGAGTTAGCTTTTTTTTTCAATTTGTGTTATTTCATTTTCTCTATAGAAAATAAAAATTAAATTGTTATTTCCTGTCGAGTAATAAAAATGTTCATTATAATGTTTTTAATCAATTCATGTTTTTAATTAACTAATCAACAATTTTTATATTCACGGTATTACCGTAAATACAAAAATAAAAACCACAATTAGGTACATCTTATTTGTTTTTGCAAAGTAGACTTTTGTGGTATTTAGAATTACACAAATGTTATTCTTTTTGGACAAACATAATTTAGATACACAATGTTTCATGCATTGAAAACGGGTTTAGCCCTGTGTACTTCCACTGGTGCAAGTTGCAGCCTTCCTCAATAAGATTTGTTTATCCTTGCGAATATTATCTAAAGAAAGAAATTTCTGCTGGCAAATATCGAACTCTGAGCGGAAATACAAGAAAAATGAAGACTTGTTTTAACTGTTTGCCACTTCGGTAGGAAATTCTAGTATTTCCTGAATTCGGGTTTGTCCTGTAACATATACAAGTTGATATTTTATTTAGGCAATTTCATTCTAACTGCCTAAATAAAATATATGATAAAATATTGTATTATTAATTTTTGATATATAATATAAAATACTTGTCATTGTTTTAACTGATAATCTGACATACTTTCAACGGCTTATGGCTTCTTGCTGACATTTTAAATAAACTATAATGTGATTTTTCCATCTATTCCAACTTAAAACATTTGTTGCAGTTCTGAAAATTTTATATATAAATAAATTCTAAATCCAGCACTTATTCTCTATAAATGAATAAATTCGATATTTAGAAGATATAATAAATATTAAAATTGTTTAAGTTTTATAGGGTTATGTCTGACAGATATAGTATGATGATATTTATGAATTACTTTATTTGAAACAGTTGGTTTGCTAAGAATTCAAATATAGTTTTAATAAGTAGAATAACGTTCTAAAAATTTCCAATAAAATTTTATAACTTGCACAAAATGCTTGCTAGTTCAATCGTAATGGGATTAAAGTTTCTTTTAAAAGTGCAGTTAAGAATTCATAAATAAAATTTATATATGTAAAAAGCTTTTTTCAGAATAAACTTACCATATACTAAGATAAAAATAACAATTTCAAACAATTTAATAACACGATCCTATGTTTCTATAAAAATAAATTAATGCGACAGAACATTGATTTTCCAGATTTAAACTATTTTTATTTTATTATTATTCCAGTTATCTGTTTGCAAACTTAAGTTTATATTATCCACTGTAGTTTGTTCATTTTAAGCAATAAAGCATGAAAATCTGTTAATGATTAAGCTTTCATACATTATATTTATTTGATTATTTAATAATTTTAATTAAAATTCTATCCAAATTTGTTATCAACTTCATAATTAGCTTTTATGCCATTTCTTGGTTCATTTGCGTATCTGTGCGGTGCTATTTAAATCTAAAATTTTGTGTAGTGAATGATTGTTATCCATCTACAAAATTATTAAATTAATTGCAACAATATTAAACAGAAAAGAAAAGTAGATTATTTGAAAGAAAAAGGATTTTAAAATTAAACTTAAATAAAAATAACTTTTATTATTGTAAATAATTCAAACTGTTTGAACTGAATGAAAAGTTATTGAACATTTTTAAAATGTACTTAAATAACTTTTCAGAATTATTTTTCTGTTTAATAAACAAAATATTTATTATAATTAAAAAAAAAAAAATTTATTATTATTTATAATTTATAAATTTTTTAATTTAAATTAAAAAAATAATTTTAATTTTTTTTTTTCTGAAATAAAATCTCGTTAAAAATTGCAATCGAAAATTATAAGATCTTCCATTTTTATAAAATATGATGTAGACTAAAGAGCATCTATACTTCAATTCAGGTTTTTTAAATCGAACATTATCTTTTACTTCTTATCATTAGATTTGCTCTAATGGTTCTTACTACATTCAGTTGTTAAAAGAAAACTTGCGAAGTAGTATTTCAGTTATAATGATGAGATGAAAGTGATAACAAAGAGCAGCTTTTCTAAAGTCGAAACTCTCTAAAGTGTTAGAACCCTATCAAGTATAACACAATATATTCTATCAAGAGAATTCAGTTGAATAGTTAGTAATACACGCGAAGCTTTTCGAAATTCTATAATGTCCTCGGTTTTCAATGATACAGAACGAAAATGTTTTAATATCCTGTCTTTATTTTCTTAGATGTAGAAGAAAAAAAATGAAAAATGATAAAAATATATCAACAAAGCCAATTTTATTTTGTTATTTTATCTATTTAGGGAATGATCTTTCTTCACGATAGTCCTATTAGAGCTCATGGAAAATTAAAGTCGACTAACTGTTTAGTGGACAGCCGATGGGTATTGAAAATATCAGATTTTGGTCTTCGAGAATTTAGTTGTCAATATTCAAGAGAAGAATCAGAGTTTGAAAAATATTCTGAAAGTAAGAAAAAAATCTAAAGTTTTATATTCTTAAAATATCGCTTATAACCTTTAAGAAAAGTAGAAATCAAATTTGTTAAACTATTTTCAACCAAATTGGATTTTTCCTATATAGATATAGGAAAATAAATGGAATAAGTACCACCGAATCTCAAAACTATTATTACATTCATATATTTTATTTCAGATACTATAAATTTACAAAACTATGCTATAGTAAAATATAAAAATCTAGAAAGGAAATCATAAAACATTTAATTTCTTTATAATTAATATTGATTTGATTTGTTTTAATTTCAATTTTATTAAAATTGTTTAATTTAAAGCAAAGTAAAGTTACTTGATTTTAGTTTGCCTTAAATTTAGTGCATAATGAATATTTATGAATTAATAACAAACTAATTTCTCTAAAATTAAACAATAAATAACCAATTAAGTCAAATTCCAAAACAGTTGACTTATTGTATATTAAACTTAAAATTATTTCAGAGAGAAAGAATAATTATGTATAATGTAATCTATTTTTAATATCAATCAAGTTTGTTTTTATTACTCTATTATGTTTGTTATGTTAGTTACTATTTATAACATAAAAATGATATTAAGTTTGTTACTATCAAAATAGAATTTTGCGAAATGAAGATAGAAAAATATTTTTGCCTATTTCTTTTTACGCTTTAATCATAAAAATTTAATAAACGTAAAAAAAAGAAGTGAATAAACTAAGTTATCCAAGTATTTTATTCAGTTCAAAAATAAAATCTCAGTATATTATTAAAATTAATAGCAATTGTAATGTTTTTAATCAATGATCGCTATAAATGTATTCTGTAAGAGTAGCTCTTAAATTTATTAAAATAAAAAAATTCATTTTCTCAAATTTATAAAAAATAAATTTTTAGAATTATAATGATATATACGATTTTTATTCAAGTTATAAAGTGTATTATAATATAGTACTGCTGCTATTTCGTGATATAAATTTAATACACTTTATATTTTTTGTGATATAAAAAAAAAACTATTTTTCAGTCGTAGAAATGATTTTTGGATGGCTTGTAGTTCCAAACTTTTTAAAAAGTTTGGAACTAAACCAATACGTATTTTTTTACTATTGGAACAGATTTCAATCACTTGGATGACTGAATCCATTCACTTTTATCAAGAAAAACTTCTCGCAGTAACATTATCGAGTTAACCAACAATAGATTTAAGCTAATGTCATTCAATAAATTAAAATTTTCATTACATTCTTTATACTTATTAATGTTATAATTTTCCCAGATATAATAAATTTCGTGATAGATACCAAATCTAGCGGAATTTTTATATTGAAAACCAAAAATAATTTAATAAAATGAAAGCAAAAAGGAGACAGAATTTTAATTAAACTATTGATCACAAAATTATAACAAATAAATCATATATTAATATATAAATTGAATTTTTATTCTTGATAGGACTTTTATGGACAGCACCTGAAATATTAAGAAATCCTGAATTTTATACTTGCGGTACACAGAAGGGCGATGTATATTCGTTTGCTATAATCTTGTACGAAACTATTGGACGTCAAGGACCATTCGGAAAAATTGAAATGAAACCATCTGGTGAGGATAGGTACTTGTTGTCAAATATTATATAAATAAATAAATTTCTTATTTATATAAGCTATATTTATTTAAAATATGTCGACTTTTAAAAAGCGTAGGTGTTATATTAATTTTAAATGTTTACAGAAATTATAAAACGGGTAGCGAGAGAAGAAAAGCAGATTATGGTTTTCAGACCTCAATTGGAATTGCTTGACACATTAAATTGCATTAAAGACTGCATTAAAGAATGTTGGAGCGAAGATCCACAAGAGAGACCAGACTTTAAGACAATTAGGACCAAGTTAAGACCAATGAGGAAAGGAATGTGAGTTTAGATTATTAGATCGTCCATCATTCCAATATTCGTTAATAACTGCAATTCTATAAAATCTCGATTTTTAATTTATCCAGCTTAAGAGAAAAAATATTGAATAAATTATTACTTGAATTTTTTCATTAAAACTTTATTTAAATTTTATGTACGCATATTAATTTAATATTTTTGAAATTTTTTTCATAAAATTAAATTCTAATGATTAATGAAAAATAAATAAAAAAATCGTTTACGAAACTTCTTTAAAATAAATAATTGAATAAAGTTCTATATAATTAAACAAACTTAAATTTAATAGATGAAAGAAAGAAAAAAAAATTTACTTTAAAAACTTTTAAGATTTATATTTTAATTTAGTTTTCTTTATAATAAGATAAACAAAATTTATCATCATGATTGAAAAATTAATGAGTTTATTTGAATTTTATCCGCTTATAAAACAATTTTTCCAGGAAGGCAAATATATTTGACAACATGCTCGTTATGATGGAAAAATATGCCAATAACTTAGAAGCATTAGTTGATGAGAGAACTGATCAACTGGTTGAAGAAAAGAAAAAGACTGAAGCACTTTTATACGAAATGTTACCTAAGTAAAAATAATTTTTATATAGTAAAAAATATTTATTAAGTTTTATAAATTAAAATTAATTTTTATAATTATTATTATAATTTAAATTAGATACGTGGCAGAACAACTGAAACGAGGAAATAAAGTTGAAGCAGAATCTTTCGATTGTGTAACCATTTATTTTAGTGATATTGTTGGATTTACAAAAATGTCAGCGGAAAGCAGTCCTCTTCAAGTATGTCATGTTTTTTTTTAAATAAATTTTTATTATAAATTATCATAACTTAATTTTTTAATTAGTTATTCTTGAGTAACAGATTAAGCCAAAGCTGAATTTTAATCATTTTTCTTTTTGCATATTAAAGAATTCTTATATTTTTATAACAATTTTTTGATTTATTTGCAAATTACTTTCTTATTTTAAACATTTGGATATTTAAATTATGAAAGAGGAGAATCATAATGAGATGTAATGCTAAACTTATAAAATAATTACGAAAAAATAAAGAATGACATTGATGACAGCTGTAAGAAAGAAGTTGACAGTGTTGTTACATGTTTTATTTTTTAATAAAAATTTGTATTGCATGTTGTAGTAATAACTTTTACATGTTTAGTTTTTCTTTAATATATTATCTACACATAATTTGTTAATATGTGAAACTTAATTTTAAGGTTGTCGATTTTTTAAACGATCTGTATACATGCTTCGATTCAATAATTGAAAATTACGATGTATATAAAGTAGAAACAATTGGAGATGCTTACATGGTAGTAAGTGGTCTTCCGATCAGAAATGGAGATCAACATGCGGGTGAAGTAGCATCAATGGCTTTACATCTTTTAGAAGCTGTTAAAAAATTTAAAATTCGACATAAACGCGATGAAAAATTGATGTTAAGAATAGGATTACATTCTGGTAATGAACTTTAACTTTATTATTTATAACGTGAATGATAATTTAAATTTTTTTATATATTTAAGATTTTTATTCTTCACAAAACTTTTCTAGGTCCTGTATGTGCAGGTGTAGTAGGTTTAAAGATGCCACGTTACTGTTTATTTGGAGATACAGTCAATACAGCTTCCAGAATGGAATCAACAGGACTTCGTATGTATTATTAATGTTTTTTTTTTATTATTCTGAATTTATGTGGATTATGAAACAATGTAATAACATGGTTTCATATTTAATATGCTAGCATTAATATATACGTATAAATTAATAATAATAATTTATATGTATAAATTACAATCAAATAATAACTATATTTTACAATCAAACATGAGGTGTACTAATTTTAAATTCAAAAAGTATATAGAAAACGTAGCGGCAAACTCAATTAAAATAAGACTTTATTTAATTTTCATTAATAAAAGTAAGAAGAAAATAATTTATTTTATCACAATACTTTTTTCTTACAATAAATCATATATAGACCTATGGAATATGTCATCATCATTAAATATTTTTGGAAATATTTCAGCTTGTTATTAATTATAACAGACTTAATATAAAGGTTTTAATTTTTATTTTATATTTTTAATTCAGAAACCATTATTAGGCAGTAGTGACTGATAAATAATTAATAAAAGATAGATGTTGTAAATAATTTATTTTTTATTGATTTGTTTTGCTAGTTAATATGTAGGCTTGTAGCTTGCATATTTAAAATTCTCATTTTAACGAATTTTTCCTCTGATTTTGTCTAAGAGAATGATACTTTAGCATCATCTGAAGCATACTGCTACTGTATATTCTAACAAAAACGTGACACGTGGCTTTGTTATCGTGCTGCCATCTGCTAACAAATTTTAGAATTTAATTTGAAAAGAATTTAGTACTGTATTGCATTTTATAAATCCAGTATAAATTAATAATCTCCAGATAAATAAATATTTTTTTTTTATATTTCTCAGAAGTTCTACGTCAATTTTTCTATACTACATTGGCAAATGTAACAATTCTCATAATTTTATGTTTGAATATAAATATATATGTTATTATTTTCTTTTAAACTTTGCTAGTTAATATGTAGATACAATAAATAAATTTTTACCTATACAAATATATTTATTGTACAGTAATTTATTATTTATATAAAATTGAAATTTTTAACTTTTCAGCTTTAAAAATTCATTGTAGTCTTGCTTGCAAAGAAATTTTAGAAAAAATAGGAAATTATCAATTAACTGAGAGCTAACAAATTTTAGAATTTAATTTGAAAAGAATTTAGTACTGTATTGCATTTTATAAATCTAGTATAAATTAATAATCTCCAGATAAATAAATATTTTTTTTTTATATTTCTCAGAAGTTCTACGTCAATTTTTCTATACTACATTGGCAAATGTAACAATTCTCATAATTTTATGTTTGAATATAAATATATATGTTATTATTTTCTTTTAAACTTTGCTAGTTAATATGTAGATACAATAAATAAATTTTTACCTATACAAATATATTTATTGTACAGTAATTTATTATTTATATAAAATTGAAATTTTTAACTTTTCAGCTTTAAAAATTCATTGTAGTCTTGCTTGCAAAGAAATTTTAGAAAAAATAGGAAATTATCAATTAACTGAGAGAGGAGTCATAAATATAAAGGTATTTATTATATATAATCATTAATTAAAATTTTTAAGCAAGTAAACTATTGATATCTATTATTAAATTAATTATTTAATTTTTTTTTTTATTAGGGAAAAGGTCAGATGAAAACATACTGGTTAGTAGGAGAAGATAATAATCGTCTCTATAATACATCAAACGTAGAAAATAATTGAATTAATTCGAATTAGATAAAATAAGAAAAATGAATATAAATCCACGTAATAAAAGTATACTAAAAAATTATATGAAACATTTTTATATATTCAACACTTTGATTGCATAACTTGTAAACAATAAAAATTCCTATAAATAAAAAATCAAGAAATCGTCGAACCAATCTTAATTATGTTTATTAAAAAATTATATATAATTTTGGATGAAAAATATATGAAAATTGATCGGAACAGTATTTTTATATTTATTATTTAAAAATGATACAATGAAAATGTATTAAAATTTAATATATGATTATTGTATTTGTTTGTTGAATTTTTCAGTGTAAAGATTGAAAAATTCATACACGTTACATTCAGACTTTATATTGTAAAAGTCTAGCACGGGTGTGGTAAAAGTATGATTCGTTGCCCAAAGATAATATAATTTCCCCCAAAAAATAAAAATATTTTCTATTTTGGGATTGTAAAAATAAATTATTAATGTGATTTCAAATAAGAAAATGTTATAATATCAAAAATTAATAAATATCCTACTGGTTTATTTAAATTTTTTGATAAATTTTGAGAATCTCATCAACATAGATACGCATCAATTCTTATATAATAAATAATTTTTTGACACTCTTCCTAAAAAGATTGACCACCCTTGGTCTAGTGAATATTATTTATTTTAAGGTAAATAGAATTCTTATTGATGGTGACGATGCTGATGATGATAATTAATTTTATTTATTAAAAATTGATTTGATTGTTTAATTTAAATAATAATGTCCAAAACAAAATTAAATAATCGCATAATTATTATTTTTTACAATTGTTTTAATAAGCACACGAATGTTATTTTGTTTACTGTATAGGAAAACTCATTTTCGTCCGTTGTCTTTAATTTATATACCTTTATAGGCCATATATTCATTTTTATAAAAAGAAAATAAATTTTTTTGGACAACACCGTATATTATTTTTGCACTTAAAGTTGTTGTTAAATTTTAAAACTTCTAGAGTTACCAGCTGTAATATAGAATATTGTGTTACTTGTATCCGTATTTGGTTTATATGTGCATAATAATTAATACTAACAATAAATAGAAAATTAAAATAAAGTTAACATTAGACAAAGAAATCCCATAAAAATCAAATAAAATATTGTTTACCTTCCATTTTTATGTTGTAAATAATTAAGTTAATGCATTAGAAATTATTTAAATAAAATAGTGTATTTTTTAAATCTAGTAATGAACTCAAGTTTCACTCATTGTAATTAATATAAACATGTTTATTTAATAAATATTTTGGTATTAAAATTCATTTGTCATTGACTTTTTTCTTATTTTCAACAAAAATACTTTTTTAACTCATAAAATATATAATTTGTAAATTTATATACAGTTAGGTTAATAACAAAATCATAAATATGTAATTTTTTATCATTTTATGATCACTATAAATTAAAATATATCATAAAAATAAATATACCATTTCCCATTAGATGCTTTCTTGTCAATAATCCATATATTAGAGTATCTAATCGTTATAAATATGAATTTAATGATATAAAATATATTATGAATATAATAAATTATAGAATATGGGAAAACTGCTTATTAGGAAATTTTGATTATTTTATCCAAAATAAACTTTAATTTAAAGAAATTTGTTCGTAAAAATTATTTAACCAAATTATATAATACATATAATCAAAAATAATTTCTGAACATTTTTAATCTCTAATGATAAAATTACGAATCATTTGTAACTGTTAAGCCACGAGTTTAAATTTATAACTATATACAGAAATAATTTTCGTTTATAATATTTTTAAGTTGATATATCAATAGCACAAATTTCCGCCATGTTTATAAATTATTATTTCGTTTTCAACCAATGAGAAGCGAATAATTATCGAATACTCTTGTCAGATACGGAAGGTTTTTAAGTGGTTTTGTTATCAGTCAAAAAGATTAGAGAACGTATTATTGAAACCACTGCTATAAGTGCGAAAATTTTATATAATATAAAGAAAGGTAAGGCTTTTTTGCACACCAGATGAGAAGTGACGGAGGATTTAAAAACAATTTAATTTTGATAAATCGGCAATTTTTTATTAATTGATACTGGAGTTCCATCATTAACATAAAACAGTTCATTTCATAATCATTTTATTTTAACTGGCCTTTTTGGATTATCAAATTTTGTCAAGAGTTACCACATCATACAAAAAAGTGAAAATGTTTATAATTACAATTCATTACCACTAAATATCATTAATTGATAGGTAGAGCTAAGTGATATTTCCGTCTTCATCGTGATTTGTTTAAATGCTATAACATCATATATGATGGTTTTCTAGAGGTAACTTCTCCATATAAATAAAATATTTTTACAATTCAGATTAGTAGTATGCTCAATAAATTAAAATTTCCATGTATAATTTATGCATTTATGCAAATATAAATGAAATTTTACATTTAATATAAAATTTCATTTATATTTGCATAAATCTAATAATAATAGTAGAAAGATAATAGTTAAGATAGTTAAGAAGTAAACAATCCAGATCATAGTGACAAATTTATTTTTATGTCGTGCATATCCAAATACAGGTAACTAATTTGAAATTTGTAAATTTAAATATTAAATTCGAATGTAATATTAAGTAATGTATAGTGTTGCTAAATATATTTCATCTATTCAATCATACACAGATTTAAAAATTTCTTTTGGTGATTTCTAATTTTTTAAAACTTAATCTAATGAATTATGAAAATATTTATATGAAATATGATTTTGGTTTTTTTTAGCATATTCAAATGTATAGCTAATATCAAAATTTTAAAATATCGGTAATGCACTATTCAAAAATGTTCAATGACCAAAACAAATTTAGTCAGCCATAAAATATTTACGAATTAATTAATTAATGGCTAAATTCAAACATGATACCTGAAAATTTCGTAGAAATCGAATAATGCTTTTATCTCAATATATATAGATCTATGTTGATCATAACATCACTTAGCTATGTTATGTAATGGTTCAATAAATGTCTCTATTATCATAGATGAAAAGTAAACATATGATCAAATGAAATCCCAGTGAATCAAAGTACACGATGAAAACTATTGTTAACATCGAGTATAAGAATAATAATATCCATTTGAAATCACCATACAATTATAAATTTAATTAAAAATATTGAATATAAGTTAATTTTAAAAATAAAGATTTTTTGACAGTTTATTTATTAACATATAGCTGAATAATAATAATATGGTTTTTGTAAATTTTAATGAATAATAATAATAATAATGTTTTTTTAAACAATTAGGGAGGGTCCCCTGTAGATTAGGGGGTACAAAAATTACATTGAAGAGAAATATAAAACAAAACAAACAGACAGAAATTACAAAAAACTAAATAATAAGAGAAAATATAGATAAATCTATAACAAGTTAAACACATCTTTAATAAAGTTAAATATATTATATGAACTTTTTATAGCCAAGTCATGAAAGGAAAGATGAATTTTGTTAGGGGGAGATGAGAAATTTTTTCTATATCATATTTTTTCGAAAAGGTTCGAGGGTAGAACAGATTTGGTATAAATGATTTATGTCGATTATATCATGATTACAAAACGGACAGTATTTTGGAGGATATAGTGAAATAAATTTGTCTAGAAAACGGAGATGAAATTTATTAAGACGGATTTGCATCAATATTTCTTTCAGATTAAAGTTGAAATTACTATGAATATAATATTGGGTTTGATTCGGGGTCAAGGATAAGTCTGTACCCATTATGAAATAAAGAATTGTGTACAGATTTCATATCTTCAGTTATGGAATGAGAAATAGCGTTACTAATCAGTTGATTCTGAATTTAATTCCAGTTTGGACTGGAGTCCATTTGTGAAAAGATAGATATGCCAAAAAAGATAAAAGTATTGTTTATAGAACAAAATCAATTAAGTTGTTTGATTTTATTTTTAGAGGCCGAGTGCTGAAAAAAAGAAAGACATTTGCATGAAAGGGAATTAGGGTTGTTATAGATTTTTTTACAAAATTGAGAAGATGTTTGAGTAAAATTGGATAAAGATGTGTTCTATCGATTTCTAAACGAATCGCATAGGATTGCATCCGGGACGGAGCAGTCGATCTTAAATAATTTACGTAAGCATAAGCATTGGAGCTTATCAATATCATAGAAGAGATTTGGAGTCCAAAGAGGACAACCATATAAGAAGGAATTGAAGACAGTGGAGTTGAAAATTTTGAAAGCTAATTTAATATTAGCTTTTAAAATTTTCAACTGTTTTGATAATAAATAATAAAAGTTAATTGTAAAAACAAATATTGTTATTCTTATAATAATTAATATGTTCTACGACATTAATAAAATTGTCTATATAGAAATACGTCATCTTTTAAATAATAAATTCAAAATATCTACGTAATAATATAGGTATGCATGACAATGCACTGACTTTGTTTTGCAGATCAAATATCGTCTGTACTGTAGTTTTATCCTGTACCTTTTTTTTAATCTATCAATAATATTGAATATATGTTATTTTCTTAATTTTAGATTTTATTCTGATAATTTTTTATCATAGATTATAGATTAAAACTTCTGTTTTTATACCGAAGTAGAGTTGAGGTTTATTATTCACCTATAAAAAAGAGATCTCAATTCACAGTTCATTCCACCCAACACATTAAAGAAACATAACATGATAAAAGTTAGCACGCTAAATGTTAGATAAAATTAAACAGTATGGCCAAAAATTATCAAACTTTACACAAACATGAAAATTTGATAACTTTCTTAGTTCAGCATTAAATACAGTTTAATAAAACTCGCACAGTTGGAATGAAAATATTTGTTTATTAAAATTATCATTAATTAAATAATCTGAAAACTCTAATAATGGAGAACGATAGATGAAGAAAAAACAAAAACGATAGATATAATGTAAATAAACGAATAAAAATCTGTAGCATTTTCAGTATATTAAAATGATCATTTTAGTGATATTTGGACGACTGATCTCTTAATTTTCTAAAGCAGTTTTTATTGAATTCGAAGATGCTTAATACTGTATCTTTGTACATAGAAAACTATATTTTGTAATCATATATGATATAAATGAAATATAACGCAAATCTATTTTATCAAACAGCAGGAAAAACTTTTCGAAATGATGTACGCATATGTTGTAAAACATTAATAACAAAGAATGACATAAGGAAATGTTCGTGATGATGCTGAAAATATTCCATATCACATTTTTAGATATACAGTATATATTTTTTCTGTTATAAAATAAAAAGATATGTAAGCACATAATCCGTTATTTATAAATTACACAGATAAAAAAAAGCTAGTTAATAGTGGCAAATGAAAAACATCCACCGTTGTACCTATTTCTGACATTTAAACAGAAAGTATAGTCTAGGTTTTTGATACTTTTAGAAAAAAGTTAAAATAATTTAAATTGTAATGAGATCCTTGTTATTCAAGAAAATAAGTTTTTCGTAATTTTCTATTGAAAATTTAAAATTACCTTATTATATCACGTTAATTTTTATTGTGTACTTGGCGATGTTCGAACATTTCTAATGCGCAATTTTCTATATTCATAGGTAATATGAAATCTGCTTTATATTTTTTATATTTATCCTAAACTTATCCACTTAAAACCATTATCTATAATAATAAAAAGGAATATCTGTGTTTGTATTATGTCTATGACAGTCCTAAGTCTCCAGGGTAATATGAAATCTGCTTTATATTTTTTATATTTATCCTAAACTTATCCACTTAAAACCCTTATCTATAATAATAAAAAGGAATATCTGTGTTTGTATTATGTCTGTGACAGTCCTAAGTCTCCAAAAAACAGAAGAGGTGGATTGAGAATTCGGCAGCATATCCAAGATGATCTTATGGATTGTGGTATCACATGTAGTTAAATCCAGCGTAGGATTGGGAATATTTCGAGTATCGTAAAAAAAAAAAAACTGTATGTTCACTCTTATAGATTGTAATAGTGTTTGACTTAATAATATGTATATAAATAGATAAAATTAAATGATAGAAATGTCTGGATGCCCCATCTAATAAGAACGAATTAATTCCCTTTGGAATAAACATTTATACTATTTTTAAAATAATATATCACGTTACATTACTGTTTGAAAAAAGAATTTAATTTCCAAATTTTCTAGATCATGCTTTCAATTCTTTGAAGATTATAACTGCCACAAATTTTGGTATGTAAATATTTCCTTTAATATTATATATTTTATATTCTATTAATTTATATATTAGAAGAAATACCTAAAATGCTAAAAAATCCGAAAATATTTGTAATTTTTATCACATTTTTTAAAAAGTTGTAATAAAATGCATTTACGAGAATAGTCTGTACTATATTTTATATTCTATTAATTTATATATTAGAAGAAATACCTAAAATGCTAAAAAATCTGAAAATATTTGTAATTTTTATCACATTTTTTAAAAAATTGTAATAAAATGCATTTACGAGAATAGTCTGTAAATATGAATTTGAAAATCAAATAACTATATGATCAAATCAATAACATATTCAGGAACTATTTGTTCACAAGATTTAGCATTCTATTTATCTTTAAAAAATGTAAATGAAACTAAAAATAGCGTAAAATAACCATAAAAGGCTAAAAAAAAATTCTCTAAAATATATCACTCGAAGTAATAGGTGAACTTTATTTTTAATAATTTTTTAAATTTATTTTTAGTTAAATAAAATTAAATTTTTTATTTAAAAAGAATATTTAAATATTACTATTATTACTATTTCAGAAAACAGATGGCGCAACTTTCGTCTCGTTCTAATTTTTTTTTTTTTTTTCATTTTTTCCTTTTTATTTTGATAGCCTGTCAATTTTGATGGGCATTATAACGAGTATGTTAATAAAATACAATTAATTTATGCGTATATTTGTTTTTGAAACGAAGTTTCAGAATTATGATCTCTATTGAATATTGTTCAACTTCAATTCTTACATAACTTTAAGTAACCATTTTCTTTCTATGAGTTTGATGGGCATTATAACGAGTATGTTAATAAAATACAATTAATTTATGCGTATATTTGCATTTGAAACGAAGTTTCAGAATTATGATCTCTATTGAATATTGTTCAACATCAATTCTTACATAACTTTAAGTAACCATTTTCTTTCTATGGGATCTCGGGGTCTAATTTTCATTCCTCCATACAAAAATTAATTGAAAAATTAGGGATTTTTAAAATATTTATCTTGTATATTGGTCTAAACTTAATTTCACACTTTTATAAATTCTGTTAAAATAGTTATACTGTATAAATTAATTTTACATGCGGTATTAATTTTTAAATGTTTGCAATACTGTTATAATAAATATATAATAAATGCTATTATATATTGTTTCAATTTTAAAAGTTTTAAGGTCAGATTAAGTTTGCAAATGGATATAAATTACCAATAATTTATAATGTATCTTCATAAAATTGATTCATTATAACTAAACTTAATAGTCTAAGTTTGGGGATAAAAATAATCTAAAATGTTATGTATAAAAATGAAACATTTAATAAAAAAATAAAAATATAGTAAATGTTCATGAATTATATAATATATAGAATTTTTGGACAATCCAGCAAATTTAATAAAAGAAAAATTATCTAGTATACAATATTTCAAGAAATAACATCAATATTTTACAAAGTTATCTTTATTGATAGAACAAGATTAAAAAGTTTAAAGGAATGTTTTCAGAATAATTCTAGGTGCTGAATAATTAATGTCTGATGCAAAATGTATTTTGGTGATGAAATAGAAGAAGCCTAATTGAAAATGTCAAGAAAAAAAAAAAAGATGCAAGCTTAAAAATACTAAAAATTCAAAAATAGATCAAGTTAAAATGATAACTATACTTGATTATTTTATGTAAGATGAAAAGATATCAAAGAAATCATTTGATATATAAAATATACTGCAAAATAATATTGACATTTATTTTTGAATTTACAAGCCAGTCCAATACAGATATGATATTTTGACTATTCAAAATATCCAATTTAATATTCTTATATAAATGACATAGCAGAATCTTGTGATAAACAATATAATTAAAATCAAAATATGTTATTCTGATAATGTATTTAAAAATAAAAAACTAAAACAAGAATTAATTATTATGCATAATACACCAGTGAAACAGGAGTACACATACACCAGGAGTACTTGAAATGCTATAGCACCCCTCGTAGTTATGATTTTGGTTGTTATTTTGTATACAAGTAGAATATACAATAAGCAAATATGTTTTAGTAAACAAGTGTAGTTTAGTCACGTTATGTTTATCACTTTCAAGGATAAAAATATAAAAATTCCGTTTTTGCTAATCACACCCAAGTTTGCAAACACTCCTTTGACAAATTCTGGATTCCAAAATTCTTGGCATATTTTTTTAATTATAATTTATGTGAACTGACTGCATTTATACATATATTTGAATAATTTAAATTCGTATGAATTTAATTTTAAAGTGTCATTAATTAATTTCAACGAAATCGTAATTATAAATCTCAAAAATTGCCATTTAATTAATCGAAAATTAGTGTTAAATGCTGTACCTTATTATTATCAATTTTAAACACCAGATGGTGCGATATGTCTGTTAACTTTTAAAATGGCATAATAATAGGAATAAAAAAAAGGAAAAAGTCAGAAAATATACTTTTAAATAGTCTCGATAATATATTATTAATAGATAAAGTTATAAATATCAATTCGTCAAAATTCAAAATAGGATTGCGGATGAAACAGTTTGCTGTTCCAAATGATTTTGGAGGAACTCCATCACCAATTGTTTTGTTGATGGTTTACTTCCAAATCCTTACGCATTACCTCAAGTAATTAATTATTTTTTTGTAAATTGTCCAAGAAACTTAGAATTCTTTTTACCTAAACAGTAATAAATAATTTTATGATCTAAAATAATGGGAGTAAGTTATTTTAAAATAAACTAAATCTCAAAGTTAATTACAAGTTGAATAGGTCAGCTAATATTTTAGAATTATGTTTATTTAAATTTTGTTTAATAAATTATACCTGTAACCAAAATTTTGGGTGTAATTATACAGAAAACTTTAATTGGCATGCATCAATTAAAAAAATATGTGATTTATTATTCTAGCACTATTTTATAATACTACTAATAATAAAAACATTTTTAAACATTTGTTTAAAAGTATGCAAGTATTATTTTTTGATATTTAGGAAATTAGAATTGCATAATATTATAAAACAAAGAGAAGAGAAACATTATATTGTTAACCTTACCTGCTCTCTCTCTCTCTCTCTCTCTCTATTTTAAAAGCAACGACAGAAGAGCATTGATATTTATATTTAGAGATGAATCACCTAGTTTTTCTTCAGGATAAAAATTATGTTAAGATTTTTTTTTTTATTTTTTATAATCCCCTTAGGTAAAAATGACGACATTTGTTAGGTCAGCGATCTCCAATCGCTGATGTTAAATAAATTGATTACAAGGAAGTTTTCCGAATCATCACGTAAACACTTACCTCATAAATTACATTGCTATTAGGATAATGTAGAGAAACGAGTTTTTATTTTAATATTAGAAGTTATAAATAGAATAATTATTTATTAATAAAATAATCAAAACTTGTTTATCAAAATATTTTTCGAAACAAATAATTACGTTCCTTTAAGTTGTGCATAATAAAGTTGCTGTCAAAATTAGTGAAGAAACTAGATCTAATTTAAATTATGTTCGAGTTTAGTGAATGGAAATATTTCGCTGTTCTCTCAATTAATTAAGTTGTTTCATTTAATTATTAAAAAATTAATTAGTTTTAAAGATATCGTAGCACTCTCTCTCTCTCTCTCTTTTTATAAATTTTTATATAATTGAATTGTTAGTCTATTTATTATATCCTTAATCTAATTGTGGCACATAAAGATTCAGTGTGTGAAAACAAAACAAAAAAAATGCATTTAAAAAATTTCAAAATTAAATTTTCTAAAAATTTTAGCTCTTTCTAATGTACTAAAAGTATTGGATATTAAAAAAAGAAAAAAAATTGAAAATTAATATTAATTTTATTATTTATTTAGTAAACTCTGAAATCTAGTACTCTTTGGGATTAAGAAATACCAGAGTTTAGAGCAGGGGTTCCCAAAGTGCGGCCCACAGGCCAAATGCAGTCCTCAAACCCTAGAAATGTGACCCGTGATGTCAGATCATCTATGATCTTGAATTCAGAGAGATAATTTACATTTTTACAAAAAATAAATTTTATCATAATTAAAAATTGTTCAGTTAAAAAATATATGTATAAATGCTTCCAAATATGTTTTCATTATTTGGAAGCGCTTTTATATGCGAAAAAACTGTCCCAATCATGAGTATTAATAAATCCAAATTGAGATCAAATTAATTGATGAACTTTTGCAAGTGGTATTAAGAATACATTCAACTGACACCAAGGCTCAATGATATTAAAAACAACACAATTGCACAAGTCACACATTTCAGATTGATGAATTTATTATTTTTTTGAAATTATTTATTTTTTAATTATTTTTGAAATGTGTTATTTTAAAAGTAATTATTGTCATAAATAAAGAACAATTATACTATAAAATTAGTATAAATTTTTCCCTTGTGTCTAATTTTTTATTGATTTTAACGTATTTTTCCATAACATTTTTTTTGGCTGCCAAATATTTTGGAATTTACAATTTGGCCCACCTAGGCAAAACTTTGGGAACCCCTTGTTTAGAGGAAATCATGTACATGAATGAAAATACCAATATAAAAATATGTAAAATAGGTAGATAGGAAAAACTTTCAGAGCAATTTATCAATAATATATGTTATTATTTACTTTATTATTAAATAAATATTACTTTATTAAATATATTTTTACTATATTACATATTTTAATGCATGTAACATAAGCAATGTATATCTTAACAACATAATGTTATTTATAAGTTGTGGCTTATAAGGACACTCCTAACAAGCAGAAAATAAAACTTCCTAAATATTAAATTAATAGAATGATTAAAAAACTTTAAAGCCATCCTATCTCACTAAAAAAATGCATTTAACAAAGCTCTTAACAGGACAAAAACAATTTATTAACAGCTGCAAATTACAAACAGCATAACTAATGGTGGCACATAATATACTTTGAACTAAGGTTGACCTATTGATAAGGTCGAAAATGTTTGTTAATAAATTTGTAAAGTTGCTAATTTTGATAACTTAATAATATCTAATAGAACAACTTTACAATGATTTCCAGAGTCCATTTTACCAAGATTTTTACCAGAAAATTAAATTCCAAAATAATAATAATTCTAACACTACAATTAACAACTAACCAGAACTTCATAGTTGTTAAAGAAAACCATGTACATTTATTAGAATCAAAGTGACAAAATTACATTAGTATAACTAGAAATAGAATAATTATCAAACAAATAAATTAAATACAGTAATACCTCGGAGTTACATAATAGATGGGACCAGGAAACATAATGTAAATCAGGGTACCTATAGATTCCCAAATGTAATTTCAAGTACATATGTATTAGGTTTTTAACTGGCTCTTTATTACCAAAAAAACAACAAATTTTAAAAGTTTATAGTATGTAGGTGTAATTAAAGACACTAGTTTTAAAGATATCGTAGCTTCTTATAATGCATTTATAAATCATTATTAATATAATATAAATAATATCAATTTTTATCGGTGTCTTTTATTATTTATTATATATCCTTTGCAAATGCTATATTATATACTTTTACCTGCATAAATTAATTTTAAAACCCTTTCAGCTACATATATAAAATTATTAAGTGTTGTTTACGATGTGACGTTTTAATAAACCTCCTCCCTTTTACAAAACTGGTTATACGTTCCATTAGTCAATGTAAATATAAAATTTGAAGTTTTATTAATTATAAACTTTCAGAATTTATTTCTTAATAAACTAGAGTTTTACAAAAATTTTAAATCAAAAATTACAACATTCTCTAGATACTATACGAGTAATAGTAATTATTATTGAATATTTTTTATTATTACAAAAATATAATTCCAAATCAATTCACACAACAATCTGTTATAATAATAATTTATTTAACAATTATGAAATTCCTTGTTGATGGAATATAATAATGTCAACAGCTGATAGATTAGAGGGAAAATTACTCTCTTAAACTAAATACGGCATTTTTAAGGACAATGATTGATTGAGTTAAAGATTAAATTCATTCAAAAATTTGTTCAAAAGTTTATAATTTTTCAGATAGAAATTTATGCAGCTGATAGATTAGAGGGAAAATTACTCTCTTAAACTAAATACGGCATTTTTAAGGACAAGGATTGATTGAGTTAAAGATTAAATTCATTCAAAAACTTGTTCAAAAGTTATAATTTTTCAGATAGAAATTTATAAAAAAAAGCAATAATAAAAATTGCATTGTAGCTAAATTTAAATGATTGAAATTTATTTTTATTTGTATAATGTTACAATCAAGTATTAATTAATATGTTGTTCTATTAAAAAAAGTATCTTTAGGAAAGCAAATTAAATTAATTTAAAATAAAAACATAATTAAATTATTAAAGCTGTTTTGCGCTTACTATTATATATGTTTATAACAATTAAAAAAAGGCTTTCGTAATACTTATTTTTATAAATCTAATGTTACTAAATTGTTAATTTAAATATTTTCAAGAACATTTTAAACATTTGTCTTTCATAATTTTTTAAAAAGTTACGTAATAATAATTTATACTGATTAATTTTTTCCATTTATTAAAATGCATTCGTAATGCACAAGTACTATATGTTATGTTAACTAATATTTTAAAAAATTATTTTTTTATTATCAGTAAATTTCAAACTAAATTCATTAATCATATTATGACTTCAGATAACAGCTCGTGTTCTACTAAGTCACACCTGCGGCACTTTTCCCACAGTTCAATAGTTATTTTTCGTCAGATGCAGGCTAACAACATTCCTTCGTTCCTGACAGTAGGCAAGATGCCAAGACCAGCCTGACTAATAAAAATGTTGGAAACAGTTCGAAAGTTGGAAATATACGTTTATTAACTTCAGTAAACTTGCTCTTCTTACTCACTAGGAGGCGTTATCTGAGTGACGTAACAGCTGAGCAGGTTGTTGATTGTGCGCACGCCTCCGGATAGACAAACTTGTGAGTTGGCGAGTGGAGTTCAGTAGTTACAACATACGCGCTGGTTGTTGTTTACTTAGGAACACATGGAGAGTCAGAACGAAAGAGTATGATTGATGTCAGTTGCTTATCATGGTTACTTTTTATAACATGTTTAACAGTATTATGTCCGAATCAAGTGTACTTGGAGAACTTTACTGTAGGATTTCTTCCAAGAATGTCAGGAATCGGAGGTATAGGGGAAGGACTAGTGATTGCAGGTGCACTCACCTATGCAATAGATTCCATTAACAGTAACGAATCTTTATTAAACGGTCATACACTTAATTTTATTTATAATGACACTAAAGGTGATGTTTTAGTGGGAACAAAAGCATTTATTTACCAATGGAACCAGGGTGCTATTGCTATTTTTGGACCTGAAGACTTGTGTGAGACACAAGCGACAGTAGCAGCTTCACTTAACCTGGCATTGATCTCTTTTGTAAGTAACATCTCTGTTTTTATTTTGATACAAAATATATTTTAGTTTTAAAATATTCTTAAGATTTTCTAAACTTCATAATCACATGATATAAAATAAAATAATTTTTAAATCACTTAAAATACAACTTATTTCTTTTTAATGCTAAAAAACAAGATAATAGTCATTTTTCATATTATAATGCGATAATATTTAAAATTGCTGAGCTAGGCATTCTTCTTAATTAATTATAATCGAAAGGGATCATTAACTATACAAAAGTATATAAATTATACTTAACAACAACTTTATTTAGACAAGTACTTAGAAAGATATCTTCTGCCTTAAGGAAAATTGGTAAAGAATTTATGATTAAAATTGAAACAATAAACTCTCTTATTTTTAATCAGAAAATTTTCACAAAAATAAACGAGATTAACTTGTCAAGTCAGAATATTTTTATAAAAAAAAAAAAAAATGGATAACAAAATTGAAGCATGCGAAAATGTAATTTCATAAAATAAAATTTTAAAATACTTAGAAATTAATTACTAATATTAAGACTTCGTTCCGGAACGACTGATATAATTTCTTATACAATTCAATTGATGTTCTTTAACGAAACTTATTTTTTATTTTATTTTTTCATATAATATTACAGGAACATTAGTACATCAAATTATAATAAAAGATAAGATCTTTAGTTGTTCTTAGAAAGTTTCATCAATAAGATAACGCAACATTAAAAAATAGGTCAAATAATTCTTTATCTCTCCTAGAGTAAGATGATTATGATGATGATTATAGTTTTTATAAACTATTATCTCCGATTATTCTGAAAGGATTTTAACTTATATCATATAGTTCCTATACTTATATCTGACAAATTTATCAATTATTCATTTAATTCTAAAAACTTTATACTGTAATATAATATTAAGGCAAGGCCGGAAAATCTTTACATTCGTAATATTTTAATAATTGGTTAAAGATAATTTTTATGATAGATATCGTATAAAATATCGATAGTGATTTTAAAATATCTAAAACAACTTCATACACAGCAATTTAAATAATAATTAGTATATAAAAGTTACATTTGGCATGGAAAACTATAATCTGTTGAATATATCCATTTATCGAGTTGATGAAATAAAGTTGTATCTACTAACCTAAATTCATTCAAAAATTAGGTCTATATCGAAAATTTTTGAAATAATTTATAGATTTTTCTAATTTAAATTAAATAATTTGGACATAATTTTATATTCAATATGCACATTATAAATTTAATGATGTTTAAAGCTTTAAACATTTTAATTTTTATTACGCGCTGTTTTTTAATGCTGTATATACTTGATGATGGTGTAAGCAACGGTTTCATAGCGATAAGCTTAAGAAGTTCATGTTATCATCCAAAAAGTTCGCTGTTTTTTTTTTTTTTTTTTGTTTGTTTTTCCAAAATTTATGTCATATAGGTTATATTAAATTGCACATAAGCATATATTATTTCATTTCGCCATTATATCTCAGTTTCTTTGATTTTGATTTAATTACTTTAACGTACTGTAATATAGTAAAACTGCATGTTCGAAAATTTTTGATTTACTATTAATATTTCCTTATTAAATGAATTAAAATTCTATCTAATAATTATAGACTGTCAATATGCAAAATTTTTTTTTTTTAATGATACGGCGACCACCGAGATCTACACTCTTTCCCTACACGACGCTCTTCCGATAAAAAAAAATTAGTTTCCGTCAATGATAGAGGGGATGTAATTTCTGTTTATAAAATTTTTAATTAATTAAAATCATTTATTAATTTAAAAATAAATAAATAAAATTTTAATTTGTTATTATTTTTCCAAGGTAATTTATTTTTGTTTAATTTTTATCTCTATTATTGACATCAATATGTCAAAACAGTTACATAATATTACATTTTTTAATGAAATTTATTATTTTTTAGTAAGTAAACGATTTCACTTTGTTTTAGTTATATATCGTAATGAAAACAAACATAAATAAAATCTTTTAGCAATAAGGTGTAATATTTTCTTAAATACGATGACTAAATATTAAATATTTCAACATAATTATACTTTAAGGCATAATTAATGTTGAAGTAATGCCCTTAAGATTATGTTCGGTGTATTCAGTAACATTAGTACATAAAATAATTCCAATTAATAATGCAACAATATAATCTAGAATTAAAATAATAAAATATTCCTTAGATAGTAAGCCTTCTTAAATACAATAATTAAACTTTTCGCAGCAGAAATTGGGTTAAAGTTTGCATTTGAATTTCCTTGATATTTATAGAAAATACCTATTTAACTTATTATTTTTATTTTCATTTACTCTATTATCGAATGTTCATGATTCTATTCTACGCTTTATGGTTAGTGACAAATGATGTTCATTCAAGTCGGTGATGAATGAAGAAGCTAATTTTATATTCGCTATCTGATTGATCGCCAAACTAGTTGTCTCATACAATAGCCTATCAATCGCGCACAAAAGTAGCCTAGTTAATCTATATTCTCAATAATAAATACTAATCAAGCCAAACATTGCATACGTCTATTTTCGCTATTTAATCACTGATTATTTTAAACTGTATCATCTTAAGCCGTGTCAATGCTAAAATACATATAGAAATGTGAATCAAAATTATCCTGCTAAATGTCAGTTTATTTATTTAAATAATGTCGTATAAATTTTATCAAAAATATTTTTCAAATCAATTCTGTAACATTAAAAATTATATTAATCGTATTCTGGTTTATCGCACTTCTAATTTTCAAAAATATTTTAATTCTGTTACCGTAGGAAAAATTTGATAAATATCAAAGGTTTGGTCTGCGATAACGTCGAATGAAAATATATTTTTTGTGTTAAATATATCAATTATTTATCTATAAGTACTATTAAGATAAGAGTTATTGTTATTAAAAATTTGACATTGGCATTATATTTTTCTATGGATATAATGCATTAAAAATGTCATATTCATCATTTTAAGACAAAATAACGCATGAATTAAAGGTATCTTGATATTGTTCTAAATTTATTATGCAACATGAAAGAATTTTTAATTCTACCTGAAATAAAAAAATAAATTTAATTATCTTTATGATGAAATTACTTTTAAATAATTTTATGGTAATATTTGATATGTAATATAAGAAATTCATACTTAACTTTATTTTTATATTCCAATCTGTAATAAAAGTTCAATCAGAATAGATTAAAACGTGATTGTAATTCACATGCACCGGGAATTTTAAATTTAACATAATCATGCATGTAATATATAATTAGTTTGCAATTATTTTTTTATTTGTTTTTTTTTTTAATTAGCGCTTTTTATCAAGTCATTAGTTTATCCTGTTTGTAAATTATAGTATTGGATATTTTTAGATAAATGAATTTTTATAATGAACATACTGAACTATACAAGAAAAATGATAAATTTATTTATTGTTTTTTTTTCTAAAATTATATTTGATTATAAAGCACCTGAAAATTACCCAATTAAAGTTGAAATTTTTTAAATGGAAAGGAATTTTTTAGCTAATATTCACGAACAATACTTCTATATCACTCGTATCCAGTCAAACAGTAATTAATAAACTGTCTTATAAATATGGCGCTGATACGATATGTGAAAATAATAAAAATTCACAAATTTATTAATTAAACACGTTTTTATTACGCTATATATTCCTAATCGAGTCATCTCTTTTTTTATTATTTAAATAATTCTTGAATTATTGGATTAGTTTCAATAAATTAAAAATTATTTCGAATTTGTCAATTATTATTACGAGATGCTACAAAGCTACAAGCGAAATAATTATTAATGATATATATGTATTGTTATTAGTTAACCATAGAAAAACAACAATCAGAAATATCCAATTAATCGACTTATAGAATGTTTGTTTTTCTGTATCATTTTGCTTGCGATACAATATCACAATGATACTTGGAGCTTGTCGCATTTGATAGCTAGTTAACAGAAGAATAAATAAATTCCTCATTCTTATGGATTATATAAAAATTATTAAAAACATTCCAAAAATGTTTTTTTTTTTGTTTTCTACCTAATTTATTATTATTATTTTGTTATACATCTTCGGTTTATTACTTTAAAAAAACCGAAGTTTAATTAGCATACTTAGAAGTTGTTATATTTCTCCTCTACTGAATCCTCACATTTTAATTATCGAACTGAATAATCAATTAATTGAAAAATAAACTCTTCTAATTTGAAATATATTGAAATAATAATAATAATAGCATATAACGAATTATTTTAAAGTTGATGATAGATAATTTTCTGTGAAATAAAATAAATAAAAAAGCTGAAAAAAAAAATGGAAAAAAATTCTGTAAGAGTACGGTTTACAAATTTATATTTATTCAGTCTGAAATATTTGTTTAAATTTCATTCATAAAAATATTTTCGGATATTTTCCTAGATAATATTTGCATATTATATTTGAAAAACTAATAACTTTATAATTGTGGAAAGTTAGTTCTTTGCGATTTCGAAATCAATTCACAAACTTTTATGATATTAAATATTTTTATAGGAATTCCCTTTGTAATTATATGACTTTAAGGATATCACAATAAGTTGATGTTTTTAAAGTCATGTTATATTCAATATGTGGAATTCACCATTATGTTTGACAACAAGCATTATAATATTCTATTAATGTTTAAATTCGTAACATAATTAAAAATATAATTTTTTATAAAGATTCAAGAATATCTTTGAATATTTTATAGGAATATTAGATTAAGCTCCATACATTATTAATTCAGTCAGTAAACTAATTCAGATAAGAATAGTTTAGAAATGTCTTAACATCACATGTTTAGAGTATAATTTTATTGAAAGATGACTTAATATTTTTAATATGTGACAAAATATAAAAATAAAATACAAACAAATTTTTTTGTTAAACGTCTTTTCGACAGAAACTAGAATGAATAGCACTGAAAAAATCATATTTTGATTTGGAATCATTTCAAGGACAATTCCGAATCATAATTTTGAACTTGGTATTTAAAATATAAAAAATTGTGATATTCATAATACGCACATTAACTTAATTCGATTTATATATGATAACAAATCGAATATGCTTCAAATTCAAATAAAAATTCATAAATATTCGATATGATTCAATATTATGAGTATGAATTTTTTATATTGTGGAGAATTGTGAAATCATATCGTTCTTATATGAAAAATAATATTCGGTTTTTATTATAGTGTTCGTTAATTCTATTCAACCATTTTTAGTCTGCTATGATTTTAAACATGCAACAATAACAAACAGAATAATAGAGAAAATTAATCGTCTACTTTCTGTACATGTTCACTGTTTTTAAATAATTAAAAATTCTTCAAAAATATGCTACCAAATCATCTTTAAGATGACTATGATAACATGTTTCCTTCTAAATATATTTAGTAACATATTTAGAAGGAAAATGGCATGTTTTTTCTACAAAATTTCATAAAATGTCTGTTAAATATTTCAGAATTTATTATTTAAGAAAATCTCAAAAGTTTTAACATCCATAATTTTTAAATGGTTAATTCTATGGAGTTAATTGATATGATTGCATGGTTATATTTAACTGTACGATTCTCATTCTAAATTTTATAGAAACCTAACAATTAGTTCAAAAGTTATTAGCTGAGGAAATCAACGTGGCAATCTTAATTCCTGCAGGAAGTAGGGTAAAAATAATTATGCCCTTAACAGCTGGCACTGAATCTGACTCAACCTTGAGCTGTGTTTAAGGAATCTACTAATTTTTAATTGATTTTTATATCAAAAAACAAATGAATTTTTTTGTTAAACATTTTTTCAACAGAGAGCTAGAATGAATATCATTGAAAAAAAATCATGTAAATTTGGTAGTCATAAAAATAATTATTTCGGTTACTGTTTTTAGATACTTTATATGTATATTATAACAAATCGAATATATTTTAAATTCGAATAATAAATTCATAAATAACTTCTTAATATATAAATAGCATTTCCTTTTTTCTTTGAATAGTCTATTTAAATATTTTTTAAATATAAAAATATATATATTTAATAGACTATTCAAAGGAAAAGGAAATGCTATTTATGTAATGATAAGTTATTTACAAATTTCTTATGTATCAGTTATCTTATGTGAACAATTTTTTTTTATATTTTGATAACTTTTATCAGTATTTCTGTTACGAAATTTCATTGAAATTCACTCAGATAATGCGAAATTGTTTATGCAGACAGTTGCCGATTTAATGGATATATGTTAATAAACTCTAACCATTATAAAAATTATGATGAATTCTCACGATATAAAATTTTTTAATTAATATAAAAATTTCAGAAATTTATAATTAATATAATCCTATATATTTTAGAATATAAATATAATTTATCCGAAACGAATAATGACAAATAATTAAAATTAATAATGTATAGTTACTTTATAAGATCAGATGATTTTGCAATGTGATATGCTTCACAGAATGATAGAAATTCATAATTATTTATCATATGCGTATCTCAGATGGCCCACTGAATTATAACTGATTTATACAGTTTAAAACCGTTAAGTAATAAGCCATTAACAATGTAATTACTTCTAAATTTTTTCGCTGTAATTTTAAATTATCAAATTAAATTTTATCATCATCATCTATTAAATTCAAATTTCATTTTTTATCGACTAATTTAAATTTATTTACTTTTTGCTATTCGTTACTTAAAGTTTAATTTATAATAACCGCTCTTTAAATCTACAGAAATAAAAATTTTCAATTGAACAAATTAAATAATTTAGTTTGCAATGAAAACTGAATAGTTTTCATTTCTTCGTTTTCTAGAAATAATAACATTTAAAATTTAAATATTCAAATATTAATACAGTATAATGGAAATTTTATATGAATAATTCACAGCTTTGTTGTGAATTCCAAATAGGAATTTATGAGTTACACTTTATAATTCATTTAATGGATGTTTTATGTTGAATCATGCTCGTTTTATACCTTTATAGAAATATTTCTATCATTAATATAAGCAGTATAGTTTCTAAGCTTTGTTCAACCGTTCCTATTGAAGGTTAAAATCTCTTGATACTTCCGAATAAGTAAATAAAACCAAACTTCAGCGATATTTAATTTATAAGCTTATGTGAAATACGAACAAACATTTTATAATATAAAAGATTTATACTTTCAACTTTTTTTTTAATTTTCCCATTCATTCAGGTGAGAATGCATTTTGTAATAAAATTTCCATATCATTGCAATATGTAATAAAAACTTTCTCTTTATGGATACTTTTTCTACTTTCTCAACAAGATTAAATTTCTTTGCCTAAACTTAAAATAGTCCTATTGGAAATAAATTCTCATTGAAAAAAATACAATTTGTCTACTTTACTTTCCATTGTAGAACAGTATTAATCAGTAATATGAAAGATAATTTTTATATTATTGATTAGTACATATTTAAATATTTGTATATAAAATTTTGACGATATTAAACAACTGATTCTATCAATAATAACAACAGAGATAAAAAGAAGTCACGTTATGTTTAAACAGAACATTAAAAATAATTAAATTCAATAAAATTTATTCATTTTTAATACAAATTGAATAGATGCTTAACAAATAATCTAAACCAAATATTTAAATTTATTAATAGAGTTTTAAGATTTTTAATTTTTATCATCATCTGCATGTTTACAAAATTTTGGAAATATGTTTGATTTTTTAATATTATGCAATTCCACTTTTTGACAGCTTTTCTTCCGTTAATATTTTTATAAGAATTATTTTCAGCAACAATTCAATAATAAATCTTTCTATCAGATTAAATCTCGATCTCTCAAACTTTACTTGAAAAAAAGTTCCATCAATATTTTCATAATATTCCAATAAAATTACTATATTTTAAAAGAATCTATCAGAAACAATTTAACTTTATAAAATGTCATCGTTTATCTAAACAAATACAGTATTCTATTATAATTTGTCTTTTCTTCTATCTTCTGTTCATATTATATTCTTGTAATTAAATATTAAAATAAGAATAATTATCACTATTCTATAATTTATTAATTCTTTAAAAATTGATGCATTATCTTACTTAATTATACAGTATTTGTATTAAAAAAAAACGAATAAATAATGAATTTTGATAGTTTGGATCTTTTAACTAAAAAGATTTTTTTAACTATGGAGAATAATTAACTTAAATTACAAACTTCAAAATTTTTATATCTCTAAGCGAATTTTGACAGTTTTCATTCTTAGTAAATTAGAAAGGTTTTTTCTTTCTGCTAATTATATTACAAAGATCTTGCTAGAAGTTGACATGCCTTCTATTGACTCTTTCGAAAAAAAAAAAAGTATGCAGCTATTCCTTATTGGTTTGATGGCAATAATTATGAGGAACTATTTAGCATTATTAGTGCTTTCTGATTATGCTTTTAAACTTTATTATTATTATTTTTTAATCAACGTCTCAGTCAATCAAAACTCCGTCTATTTCGATGTATGATTAATTTCAATCAAATTTAAAATTTCAGAAAAAAATTAAGAAATAAAAAATGTAAACATAAACCTTTCAACTTCACCCTTTTCTTCGACTACACGGTTTAACTACAGGAAATTTACTTTGTTTAGATTATGATAATTTTTAAAAATTTTTACTTTTTTTCGAAATTCAGTTATTAAAAAGCCTATAAATTTGATTCATAGACTAATTTAATATTTGGAAAAATCTAATGTTTATTTATCATTACAACATAGAGTAGCCTATATAATATTCTTCTAGAATATTTATTGACTTCTATGCATATTTTTTTAAATAAATAACAACTGGAACAGAGATGAATTTATTAAATAAGAAAAAAAAAACAGTATTATTAGTGCACTTCTGAGAAATATTGCTTCTCTTTCATTTTGATATCAATCTCAATAAACAATTTTTAATATACAGTATATGATTTTCATAATAAGCATCTGCTACGTTAGGTATATTACTATTGATCATTCAACCCCTAATCAATTAGTTAATCTGATGTTATTTCAATTTTCATATCTATAGTTTATATAAAGGCATAATATTTAATAATTGTGCAGGCAATAACACGTAATAAGTTATTTTTGAGGGTCAATATCTAACCTATGATGATAAAGGATAATATATAGTAATAATATTAATAAATTCATGAAAATACAAAAAAATTTAGTTAAACGTAAGTTTAATTCATTTTAACAACATTTTCTTGAGCGAAATTAGATCATAGGAAGAATCTTTATCTGCATGATCTTAAAATGTGCATGTAAATGCAGATAAGCAACCGGTTTCATTATTCGTTGTATTTATTTTCAAAAATAAAATAATAATAATCAAATAGAAAATAATTAAAAAAAATAATTATAATTAATAAATCCGAAAAGTTTAAAATTAAATTTGGAATATAAAATAAATAAATGCAATAAAAAATTTCGATGATATAGTAGAACCCATTTCTATTATCAAGTTGTTAGCTATAGTTAAGATAATATATTCGAATGAATATAACTATATAAACATTCTGAAATAATTCTTTCGTCATGATTATCTTGTCTTCTGATAAAATTTGACATTTTTATCTTGTGTACAATAGAACAAACATGTTGATTAATACTAAGCGACAGCGATTCATTTAAAACCTATTCTTAGAAGTTCCCCTAAGTACAAGTTTTTTAATTCGTAGTTTATCAGTAGAATGTGAAAAAAATATTTATCATTTAAATATCTTGTCATTTTTTCAGTATATTTACTCATATATCTTATTTTCGGTAATAGCGAAATTTTAATCTTATGCTAATGAATTAAAAAAAACATCCTTGAAAAAAGAGATATAGTTTGTTCCTATTCTTATATTTTATATTAAGTTTTAATTATAAATTTTGGATATAAATTTACGATGTTTATTTTTTACACGATTTAAATGATTTAATCCACGTATTAAAATTTTGTTTAAAAACTTTAAAAAAAATTTATAGATTTTTTTTATCATTTAAGTAAAGATCATCTGATTCATCTAAAATAGATTAAAAAAAACTTTATCTGCTTCCGTAAATGATTAGAAAATAATAATTCTGTTTTCAAAGTAATTGTAGAAAATAGTAACGACAGGAATTTCTATAAATAGATGTTTATTCTTGTCATATAATATTATAGATAAAGAAAATTTAGTCTTTGTTATAGTTACAACAGTTCTCAGCTATGTTTAAATAGTTATTTTAGTTTATAATGAAACAAAATTAAGTAACGTAATTAGAATTTATTTAAACTCTATCATTTAAGGAAGCTTATAACTGATCGTATAAGTAACATCATTATTTTATCTTTAAACTTTGCCTAATAAAATTTTTTTATTGAGTAAATAAGATAAAAATGACTATCAAATTTTAATTTTAGAAAGATAAATTGGATAATGTGATTAGTGATTTAATTTAAATAATTTTTAATATTTAATTAATTGTTTAAAAATATAGGATAAAATAAAAATGTACAAATAAATAAATCAGATAGCTTATATCCTTTTTAACATTAGGGGAATTTTTTGATGTAGATAAAGCAATATTCTAAGAAGAAAACTGTTCCTTTCTTTGTATAACAAAATAGGAAATTCACTTAAATAATTTAGAAAATAATCATAAATCTACAACTAAAATATAATTTAACTGAAGGCTAAAATATTTTTTCCCAGTGACCCTTTAACAATGAAACAATTTATTATTTCAGTTTTGTAAAATTCCGTACTAAAGTAATAATTAAAAAATAATAAGCAATAAAAGTAATAAAATAATTTAATAATAATAATAATAATAATTAAA
>AYEL01088761.1:0-110558 GCA_000484575.1 Olivierus martensii | reverse complement strand
AACGTTTGTTTAATGATTTGCTTTTATTCAAGCATTTAATTTTCATGAAAAAATAATTAATTTATATTTTTATTATTTTTAAATGAAACCAAATATTTGGATATTACATTTTTATTCCATCATAATGGATTGATATCATCAGTTCATACTCATTTATTTCGATGCCGGTTCTGATTTCATACTCCTCGGTTGTTATATTGTATTCAGTTTTATCATTACTATTTCTGTTCACATTGATAATTAAACTTTCAATTTCATTTTCTAAACTTTCTTCTACTAAATTATCGGCATTCCATTTTTCTACAGTTTCCTGAAATGATCTCCAGTAGTTCAGCTTTTAACATATCATTTTCGAAAGGAATATAATGTTTTATCAGGCATTCTTTAATTTCTGCGTTTTGCGAAATTGTTGTTAGAGTTTTCTCCAAGAGCATGGAATGAAAATGGGCATTATTCATAACAATTAAAGAATTTGATGACAAATTTGATATCACTTGTTTCCGAAGCCATTTTTAAAAAGTTTCTAGCGTTCATTTCATGATAGTAATCTCCTGCTGATTTTTTAGAATTAAAAAATAATGCAGTATTTGACATCAAAGCATCTTCCGAACCAGCATGGCAAATAATGTACTTGGTTCCTTTTGACGATAGTACTTTAAAACCAGATAACTTATTACTTTAGTTTCTTTCCAACATTATGATAATCGTGACTTTTTATGAATCTAGAAATCATCTTGATAAATTGTGTGTTTAGGATTGGGTAACACGGCATTCCTTTTTATTTCCTTTAAAAGCACTCTTCGTTTTTTAATTTGTCATTTCTTTTCATCAAAAATTTTCTTCCATTAGTATAACAATATCATTTAATTTACAAATTAAAACAAAATAACGACAATTGCATTTAATCATCAAATACTTATTACTATCTATAATTGATTTACTTTTGGATTAAAATATTTCAAAATTATATTGAAAACTTTCAAAAGATTAACCCCAACTTTAAAAATGTTATGAAAACCTTTAACCTTAGCAAACATCTTAAAGAAGTCGATGTTATGCAAACAACTACTGTACTGACATTTGAACACTTTAGTATTGATAATTAGAATATGATAAAAGCTAATTATCCTTGAAAGCTTACCAAATTACCAGCAATCGTATTACTAGACACCTCTAAAACCTGTTTATTTGGTTTTACCCAAGGATCAACTCATTTATGTTCGACGGATTAGATGGCTACGTCATAAAGCATTCGCTTACTACCTTGGAGGCCGGGTTTAAATCTGGATCTCACACCTGTAATTTTTCAGGAAGGGCCCGGGATCAGTCTGTTCAACGCATCCTTCAACCTTTTGGTCGATCCAAAAGGTTGAAGGATGTTGGCTAGTGGGCTAAAAATGGTTGTCGCTAGATATTTTATGTGCGATATGGGGGCTTTACAAAATTAGTCTAACCTAATCGGACTATATGTTCAGCAATGATAAAAATTAAGCTCTGTAAATAGAAAATTCAAGATTAAGGCAGATATTCTCTAAAATATAACGCAAAATATTGATTATATATTTTATATATAATATAATAGATGTAACCAGATTAATTCATTTTTAATGCAGTACTTTATAAGTTTCAGTCATTATCTACTCTTTAAAACATTTTAAACATATATTTGTTGTATTAATGCAGTACATTTGTATATAAGTTTATGTGGGCAATTCCCGCAATCCATGCAATCTTTTATCTTCATCATTTGCGCTAAAGGTTATACCTGTAAGCGCTTAGACAGTCAATGGCTATAATTAGACATATGCATTAACTCATATAAATGTCTATATGTGTTAGTGTACGAGGCATCTCCATAATGTCTGCAAGAATATGTCTGGAAGGCGTCTAAAATAATTAGGGAAAACAAAGTTATCAAATATTATATTTGATTTTACCTTTTTGCTATCAGATTTTTCTTAATTTCTTTTTAAAATAAATTTTGTGCTCTTCCAGCAGTAATTTAATTTATAAGTCTGAGATATGTGCATTCGTTAAATTATTTAAGGATTATTAAGAATTGTTATTAAGAGGAAGTGTTGCATGACGTCTGATTTTAGTGAATTGTTTATTAATTATGACAAATTAAAATTTAATTGCCCCGTAAATTCTCTTTATTGTTTTCCTCGGTTTTAGTTAAAGTTTCTTAACTGCTTGTAAATATATATTTTTCCATTTAATTTAAAAATAATAATCTCACGTCTACTTACATTATTAATGGCTTAATCGTTACTAATTGATAGATTATATACGAAATAAGCAAATAATTTACTTCCACATATGAATTTATCAATTGTTAATTGATAAATAATCACGAAATTTAAATAAATAAATTTTTTTATGCTGTGAGTAATTTTAAAGATAAATAAATTAATTCCCATCTTAATGTTATGTATCTAATATATATCCATAGTAAGTTATATAAATATATATTTTTATATAAAAAAATTCATCATAATCGTTTAAAATAATTACAACAATAGAAGAAAAATATTTTAAAAATAATTTTCATCGGTTTATATTCAAATTTAATTTTCTACAGTGAATACAATTTAAAAAATCATTGAAATTTGAATATTAAATGTTGAAAAAATTTGATAATGATGCAGCTGAATTTCATTTACACTAAAACACTTGATAAAACTTCCATTACTGATTTCGAGTAGCAGATATCAGTTTTCTTAATGTCTCTATTCTGTTGACAAGGCAAGTTCCTTAACTAACTTTTTCCTTCGTTTTATTATAGTTTATGCTGTGGTAGTATTACTTTAATTCGTTAATAAACTATTAATATACGCTTTTAAAAAGATGTTTAAATATTTAGAATAGATACTCTTATTTTCTTAAATATTTAAACATTCTTTCTCTCGTCTTATTATAAATTGAGAAATCTGATCTGTGTAGTTAGCCTATATCTGCTGATTTATTTCTCTGAATTTCAATATATTATACGAAATTTTGGTAAAGAAAACAATATTTGTTATTTAAGAAAATGATTTGACGAAAATATAACATAAAAAAAAAAAATCAGAAACCCCGAATCAGTTTTCTACGCCCACTAGATATCGTTTTCTTTGCAATGACCTTTCGGTGGGCCATTAACATCACCTGTCTTTCTAAAAATGTTTTTTATTACTTCAGCATGCTTTAAAATGGAAGTAACTGAATGTTTAAATTCTGCATGAATGACTACAAAACGTTTTATTTGCTTATGTTGCCGATAGAATTTGTAATGCCGTACCTAAAATAATTTTTGTATACTTTCTCCATATTCGGTTCTGTTTACAATTTTAAGTTTTTAAATATTTTCTGAATAAAAATTTATGAGTTTAAAAGTTCTCGGATGAAATTATTTTCTTAAAAGATATTTATTAGTTTGAATAAATGAAATTATTTTGTTGCGAAATTCATTTCCTGTATTGCATAATATTTGGCCCGCGGGCTCCAGACGGAGTACTTTGTGTTATTTGCGGTTTTTATTATTAAATACTACGTTCGCTGAAACATTTAGAAGAATATTAAGATGGTATCTATAGTAGGTTAATTATATTTGGATATACAGTAATGTGATGGTTATACGGTATAGCTTCTCAGTGTTAGTATTATATTGACAGATTTCTCTCTATAATGGGAATGAATAGTATTCATCATGAATGGAATGGAAAAAATGGAGTAAGATCAGAATAAATTTGGATTTCTCAGCTGAAAGTCTGAGATTCACAGAATTTGATCCAACAATATCTAAAAAAAAACAATTGAAATTCGAATCTCTCTATCCATCGTGCTTTAAATGCTTTTGAAGTGTAGTCTGTAACTTAAATGAATATAAAAAATATTTAAAGTAACAAACTGAATTAATTTGAATAGAAATCATTTCTGATAGATCAAAATTACTTTTTGTAATCAGTTTCGTATGATATTTTTTAATGATATTGCAAAATCTTGATATTGCGGTTATATTGTATTTATTTATATCTAGTATGTGAAAATAATGTTTGCAACATAAAAAGTTTAAATAAAAATAATTCAATTTGTCGATTAAATTTTAAAATTTCAAGTTAGTTTATATTTTCGATCTTTATTAGAAAAAAAAAAAAAAAAGTTTATCTTAAAGCATTTTTTATTATATGCATACAATACATGCAAAATGAAAATTCTTAAAAATTTATAAATGTTTACAAATTCTCTATATAGCGTAATTATCAACGTAAACATACAAACACCGCAAATAAACTAGTTTTATGTAATTATTAGCGTAAACATATAAACAGTGCAAATAAGCTAACAAAGTAATTTTTTCCTATTTCTTGGTTTATCATAATATATTTTATTATATCTAAGTTAATATAAATAATGTTATAAGATCTGTTCATATTGCTTCATATGTATTGACTATCATCAGCAGAAAGATTAAGTTAGTCTCATTAATGTTTCAAAGTAGGTAGAATCCCGCAGGGTTCCTTTATATCGAAAAGAAGATGCATTCACATAAAAAAAACTATAACAAATCATTCATATTCTTGCTGTGCCAAATAATTATCAAATTATGAAATATTTTTAATAGCATATTCGTAAATAATTAGTTTCAACATTCATAAATTCACATAGTTTAAGAAAGTTATAAAGTATTGCAATTTTTTACATGCTGCGTAGGGATGCGTGTGTTTCCACATATCTTATTCCCATATCCATAAAATTTGCATAATACTATATTTGTTTTGTGTTAATTTAGATTTTGACCTTTAATCAGGTGATCAGAAAAAATTTTGATAACTTTTCCGTAAATATTTACATTTTTAAGACTTCATTCTTCCTATATGTTGTAATAATCAGAACGAAACAGAAATATGAAAACTATTCTCAAAATTTCCAAATTAATGTTTTTAATAATAATAGAAGCCCTGGATATGACTCTCGAATAATATATTCTAGCCAAAAAAGAAGAAAAATTGTAATTGTGTAGCATTTACATTCATCTAATCAAGCAAAACGATCTGTAACCGATGAAAATGTTTACTAGAAAGAAATATCGTCAATCGTGTATATAATCAGATAAAAGGAATCTTTGCACTTGTTGACGTTTATGTTCAAAGAGATAAAAAAATTCACTAAAGAATAGTAATTTTTATTAATTAATCAATTAAAAAAAATTAACAAATTTTGAACATTTGATACGCATAATGAAAGTACCAAAAAAATTACTACATTTTTTTAACTCATCAATATCAACAATATTTTGCTGGCATTTAATATTTTAACAGTTTCCCTTCTAATTTAAAAAAATATTAAAATAATTATTATTGATTATATACAGAATTCTTGCATTTACTATGTAAAACTTATATAATACAATACTTGTATATAATTATGTTAAATTTTATATTTTATATAAAAGTACAGTAATTAGAAATAATCGTTCATTATAAATAATAAAATAACCATCAACGAAACCAGTAATTATAAAAACAAGTTTTATTTTTCTCTAAATTTAAATTAAACTCGTTCGTTTTGCATTCATCATTAGTTATTATTATTATTATTATTATTTTTTTTTTATCATTATCCTTGTTAGAAATTTTTATTTTTAAAATTTATCTTTATTTTTAACTCGCCCTTGTATTTCAATCAAACTTTTTTTTTATTGAATATTTTAAATACTTATTCTAAAAATATAAAAATGGAATTCAGTATTATTAATATATGTTTGTGTATAAGCGAAGATCTAACAGTTTTAAAGTTCTCTTCTTTTAGAACAAATTGCAAGTAAAAAAAAAGTTTATTTTAGAAAGAAAACATTAAAAAATATTTATATTTTTATTTTATGTTATTTTCGTTTTTTTAAAAAGTGATTATTTATCTTTGTTAAATACTTATGTCAGTCAAAATACTTATATTTATAAGTATTTATATTTTATATAAAAGTACAGTAATTAGAAATAATCGTTCATTATAAATAATAAAATAACCATCAACGAAACCAGTAATTATAAAAACAAGTTTTATTTTTCTCTAAATTTAAATTAAATTCGTTCGTTTTGCATTCATCATTAGTTATTATTATTATTATTATTATTTTTTTTTTATCATTATCCTTGTTAGAAATTTTTATTTTTAAAATTTATCTTTATTTTTAACTCGTATTTCAATATGTATTTCAATGCCCTTGTATTTCAATCAAACATTATCATTATCCTTGTTAGAAATTTTTATTTTTAAAATTTATCTTTATTTTTAACTCGCCCTTGTATTTCAATCAAACTTTTTTTTTATTGAATATTTTAAATACTTATTCTAAAAATATAAAAATGGAATTCAGTATTATTAATATATGTTTGTGTATAAGCGAAGATCTAACAGTTTTAAAGTTCTCTTCTTTTAGAACAAATTGCAAGTAAAAAAAAAGTTTATTTTAGAAAGAAAACATTAAAAAATATTTATATTTTTATTTTATGTTATTTTCGTTTTTTAAAAAAGTGATTATTTATCTTTGTTAAAATATAAGTATTTTGACTGACCCTGTGAATAAATCATTTCACATTGAAAGCTTTTATCACGTGAAGGAACGATGGTGAGAACGTTTAGAATGGAATAAACATTGTTGTCACTCTGACGTTCAAAGTACAATCCAAGTTTCCGTCCTTGACGCAACATTCTAGAAATAGCACATTCAACATGTAGAGTATGCAGTTGTTTTAAGTTTATCAGTAAATAAATAATTCATACCGAATTTACATTAAACGAACTGCTTTAAAAATTAACTAGATTGTGCTTATAATTTGTTTCAGTGTACTTAAACAAATGAACTTTATTAAATTTAATTAATATACAATGTATAACTTTTATTTTTCTTGTATGATCTGTTTAATTTGCTGATTTATTTTATTACCATATCATGTTTTAAATAAATTATGCCATATATTTTTAATCGTATATTAAGTTAAACTGAAATTTAGAAAAGCTTGCCAAAAATGGCATATTATACTTATGTTCCTATCGATGTTTAAAATTTTCTTATCTTAATCATATACTGTTTTGCTGATTTATTTTATTACCATATCATGTTTTAAATAAATTATGCCATATATTTTTATTCGTCTACTAAGTTAAACTGAAATTTAGAAAAGCTTGCCAAAAATGGCATATTTTAGTTATGTTCCTATCAATGTTTAAAATTTTCTTATCTTAATTATATACCTCATTAATACTAAAGCGAAAGCCCAAAATGGGCATAGTTAATTGGTATCAGCCAAATGGTCACATGATACGGAATTCACTTTCAATATGGATGATCCAGAATCGATTCTAAATCCTACATATGAACTTTTTAGGAGATTTGCTTTCTGTCCAATGTTCACTTAACTACTCTAGACAAATATAGATGTAAGAGGTCTATAGTAAGTTCTACAATAGTATTAGTGCTTTAATATCTGATAAATATGAAAAACTGTATAAAAATAAATGAAGATGGTCATATCATGATAGACTCCAATCGATACACCGCTTCATATCTCTTGTGTTGATTCGATTGCATAAAACTTTAGTAGTCGTTTAGAATATTATGTGAAAGTTTAATATTTTCTTGTTTAAGATTCAAAAGATTAAAAAGAAAAAAATTTTAATGAAAACAAATATTAGATATTTTAATATTAAATCACTTTCATTTCTAAATATTTTAGAATTGAGTTTAATCTAAATTAATTTGCACTATAAACAATTAGTTTATTAAATTAATTGAATGTAGATTTTTATAGAAAATACTTTGAAATCCAATCACATGCAAACCTTTGAATAATTTTTGCTGAAGCAATATTTTACAAAATCGTATTCAGGAATATGAAACGTGTTTCTTCTATACGATATAATTCTGTTTTCTAGGAGAAAAGTAAGTTACTTCCGATCGATATCAGAGATATTGCTTAGACGTTGCAACTAAACTAATAGAAAAGAACTTCCTGACATTTCTATTCATGTCATTTCTTATATGCAAGTCTCCATAAACGCAAGCTACGTTTAATAAAATAGATGACCTTCCATAGAATAATATCTATGATTGGAGACACAAAAACAAATTTATGCTCTTATTGTTTCAGTCTATGAAATGAAAAAAGTACTCAAAATCGTTAAATTAAGAGTAACAGGTTTTTAAAAAATGTTTAATTTTTAAGTATTGAATTAAAAAATTTTCTTTCTTTTGTAATATTGATATAAATTCATATAAATTCTACTAATCAGATTTTCTTCTTTAAATTAGAATAGTTTCTCGATTAAGATAATAAAAATTGAAAATAATTTATGTTGATCGAAAACTGTTGGTTTCAAACAAAGTTATTATGATTAAATAATAAATATTTTATTAAATATAAAAGTTTCTAACAGGTATGCCATTGTCTAATAAAAAAATGCCATTAGTTCCATGCTTGATAGATATATCTAACATACCTATCAAAAATCGTTATTAATGATGATAAATTATTCTAAAATAACTAATCCCAAACCAGTCTGAAAGTAAACAAGAGTTTAATCATATTTTTTTTTCAAAGAATAACTTTAACAACTGTAATTAGATTTTTATCAGTTTTATCAACTATCTCGAAAAAATTATTTGAAAAATATAATTCTTATTTTATAGACCTTTTAATGCTTTAATCGGTACAAGTTAGTTCCAGTTTAAATAGTTTTATTAAATCTAATAAATTAAATATTATTTTATAATTATAATTGCTACTAAATTACTGTATATGCTTTTTATACCTGCACATAATTAAATTCTTTACAAGTTATTTTATATCTGTAAAACACAAATTTTAATTGATTAATGCTTACGTTTAGAATGAAGAACAAGGTTTTACTCGGAGATTTAGTCAATAGAAAAATGGGACTGGGGGAAAAGGGAGGAGATATAATGGAAGAGTTGGAAGGGATAGAAAGGGGGATGAAAGTGAGTTAAATGAGCCAACTTGCAAGAGCTACTTGATCTAGTTCATTAATACCTACTGCAAACGTATTAATGATAATAATGAAAATTAAATGCAATGTATATCATTTCATAATTAATTCAGAATTCTCTTCCTTTAAGATATAAACTATTCTTCTCTATTTTATCGTCCATTTCTAAACGGAATTCATCGATCTTTCTGATGTTTTTATAAATAATAATATAACATTTTTGTGGTTTTACATTTCGATGCTTTACAATTTATCAAGATTCAAGTATTTAGTAAGAGTGATTTTTATTTTATCAAAAAATAAAGTATTTTTCCATTCATTATTTTAAATTACACTATAATTATCTCCATATTGTTATTCGAAAATTTACAATATTTTTATTGAATTATAATATAGGTAAATTTAAAATTATGATTGCACAGGTGTATTCTTTAGATGCCTTTACATCTATATCTCTCTTTTATAATTATGTAATTACATATATAAAAAATAAAAAAATAAAAAAATAAAAAAATAGAAGGTAAACTAACAACGTCTGTTACTATTGCACATTCTTTTAATATTTATATTAAAGCCAATCTTTTATTTTTAAATGTTTCCATCATTTTTTTTATCAGTTTTGCTCAATATCAGAAAAATAATAACAGATTATAATTCACTTAAAGCTTGTGTTATGCAAATGCTTAAACATATATAGGCCTAGTACAAAATAACTTACTGTTAAGAACTATTAGGATTGAAGAGAAATGCAAAGCTGTTAAATTAGCATTTGTACAACTAAAACTAATCAGACATAAAATTGTTTGTGAATCGATTAAACCACCATCTGTGCTCCTTACAGTTGATAAAGTTAAAATCTATTGTAAAGATAGACATTAAATAGAAATTGTTAAATACTGTATTTGCAAAACTTTATAGATGAAAGTGAATTCTTGAATATAAAATAACTTTTTAAAATATTACAAATAAATTAATTAAATCTGAGTTAATCGACTAATAAAAATGGTATCGTAATTTCAGCAATACAAGAGAAAATTAAATTTTTGGTAAGAAAATAATCTTTTATCTGTGCCATAATTATTCATTTATTACATAATTTTACTAATTTACTCTCTAAAATTAATTAAATAACTTTCTTTTGAGCTAGAATAAATTATTATGATATATTTTTGAACGTATACTTTCTTTGTCAAATAATTCAAAAATATGCTGTTTGAATTATATATAGAACAATCGATTCTTTTAATCGATACTTGCATACTTTTCGATTATTCGTCTCAATTTTAATCGATTTTATATAAATAGTTTTATTAGTCAGCGATAGATATTTTCCTGTCAAGCTTAATACATAATACCCGGATTTCTCCCTATCTGAATGTTATTAATACTATTGGTTGTTGATTAATTCTCAGCGATAGATTATGCCATTATGAATTACTAAACAGCTTCCTATGCTCGAAGATTCGTAAGCATATATTTTCGATATATTTATACAATTACTGACAAGTATAATTAATCAAATTAATGTAGATATTATTGCAATGTTGAAATTTTAGCATATTTTAATATATTACTTGAGTATTGACATATTTTTCAGGCAATATTAGCTATTATTCAATCGAACGTATTTTATGCAAATTATACTGTATATACAAATTAAAAAGAATGCAAATTGTTATTTTATATAAAATAACTTACGAGTTCTAACATAGTTTTAATTATTATAAAAATTTTTAGCTTTACTGTTCGTTTTTATAAACTGATCATCCGATTATAGTCATCCGATCATTATATATGGTCGGATGACTATCAAAACACTTTTATCATAAATGAAAAGGTTAATCAATCACATTTGATCCTTATAGTGTAAATAAGCTTTGCGCTAAATATTTTCAATATTATAAATTTATCGATTGCGATGCAGTTCAAGATGATACACCAAATTTATAATTCTAATCGATTTTGTATTTTCCTACAATTTTCTTTAAAGTATACTATTGCAAAATTTTTACTAGTTCGAAAAATTATTTATTTTATTAATGGAATAAGCAAATAACCTCCCGTCTTTATCATTATTTGAATTCTTAATAATTATTTATAGTAAGAGCATTTTTTCCAGATCTGTAATTTAATTAATGTTAATAAAAATATAAAATTGCACCTTAAATATATATATAAATATAAAATATATGAAGTTGTAAAGTTCAGAAGAAATTTGGGCTTTATACTTACAAAAATTTGACAAAGGCTAGGTACAAGAACTGGAGAAGATGAATTTTAAAGAAAATTGTTTCTACTACGTTAATAAAAAAAAAGTAAATGCATAAACTATATATCGATAATTATTATTTGATGAGAATCATAAAATAACAACAGGAAACAAATTAAAATTTTTGGAATAATTTTTTTGTTTTTAAGAACTTTTAGTCTATGGTATATAGATTTATTACTACCAAAATTAAAATTCTAAATTAATTATATACGACATTTAGTCCGTTTTCAATTTGACAAAAAGAAAAATACTTGAAATAAATCATATATTCTTATTTTACTACATTTTCCATCTTTGCGAGATAATAAATGACAGGACTATATATTATTTATTTGGCATAAATTTAGAAGATAAATTACTAAATGACGGAACTACATAAAAAAAGAATCCATAATGAATCGCCCACAGCGATGGTCGGGTCCACAACTTGTTGATAATAGATGGAATGAGTGTGTTCGGATTCTACTGAAAAATGTTAAAGTATAAGATCCAGAGTCGATGCCAAATTCTCCATGTGCAAAACAGATGCTTTACCAGTCAGTCAATCGGTTGCCAAAAAATTTCTTATTAAAATAAATATTACATAAATTATTTTCAAGTTATTATATTTGTGAAATAAATATAACTCAAATTTGTTTCAGAATTTTATTTAAATGACACCCGGTGAAAGCGCCATTTAAAGAAGATGGATGCGCTACGTAGTGGCCATTCATCATTTTGCGGATGGTCACGTGGTGAAGCATTTGTTTGGCACTTTGAATGATACGAGTCAAATCTAGGTCCTACATCTTTAGTTTTATAGGAACAGTCAGGCCAACCGATCCCGTTGAATCCTATTCTTCTACGTTCTAGATTAGGGGTCGGCAATTTTCATACTTACGGGCCACATTCAACATATATATATTGAGATGAAGATATACAATAACAAGTATGAGTTTTGCAATGCACTATATTATATCATCCTAAATGTTACTTCAGTTTCCAAAGTAGAATAGTGATATGTTTTTTGAAACTACTTGAATGATATTATTATTTATGATTTTTTAATCATGTTAGTTTCTAATAATAAAAATCTTATTTGCCATAAATTTAGAAGACATCTTTTGATCTGCAGCTATCGCATTTATATTTACATACATAGTAAATATTTTTAATAATCTTGCTCAATTCAAACAATATATTTTAGCTTTTTATACGGAGAAAAAATGAAGAAATTGTTGTTAGGATTTTTTTTACATTTTTGAACCATCCCATATATTAAATAATTTTAAAATTATTTGCGGATCTATATAAATAAGTTTATGTGAATTTTTTATAATTATTGGTATCGACCAGCTTCTTTTAATGATATAAAATATTGTGAAATTTTCGATCCATTCATAAACATATACTCCTTATTTTGCAGATATAAAGTAATTACAGTACTGTATATGGCATATGCCAATCTTTCCTTGACCAGAAAAACTTATTCAGATTTCTTTCTTATTGAAAACATTATGATATGACAGTATTAATTAATATGAACAATATCAATAATGTTTATAGAGAAAAACTACACTAAGTTTCAATAAAATTGTAGAAAGGCATTTACTCTTTTATTTTTATAAAGATAATTTTTAGAAACTTCTTATCTTTATGTTTAATTAAAAATTATGTTTTGCTTGTTGTTTTATAGTTGATAATCTAAGTGGAATTTTTAATTTTAATATGAGACGAGAATAAATTTTCACATAAACAAACCTATTTCCAATTTAACAAATAAAATTTGGTAATAGTTCGACAGTTGTTATATTTTCTACAAGAAAAAAAATCATAATATTTGTATATTTTTTCATCTTAATGATATAAAATATTTTTCGCACTGAAAAAGATTTTTTCATCATATGATTGTCAAGAAGTATATTCGATATGGCTTCTCTCTTTTAAATTTTTCTAATGATAATATCTGATAAGAGAAATTTGGAAAAAATACAGAGAATCTACAGGAATTGAAGTTAAATAAATTTATAAATAATTAATCTTGGAATTATATTAAGAATGGTCTCAGAAATTATGCCGAACAGATATGATTTCTATAAATATACAAGAGAAAGGAGATATCATTTGAATCTTCTGATTAATTAAAACTAATTTACTAAATTAAAAGTAAAACTACTAAACTTAAATAAAAGTTTTAAGTTTAGCTAGTTTTTACGCGAAAAATTACATAATTGATAAAACATATTTACATAATTGATTGTATGAATATATAATTGATGAATATATAGTAAAGAATACATGATTTTCTTTCTTTTTATAAAAAACTCATAAATTTAAACTATCAATAATAAAAACCATTCAGATTTTTTTAAAAGTATGCTTAAAATAAAAAAAAATTCATATCTATGAAAATTTCCCCTAATCACATTAAGAGTTCCATTTTCCAGTGAAAACTTCAAAACCGAGAAAAAAATTAATTTAATTTTTAAATTCTCGTAAAAAAAGGCAATATTGTAAAATACAAAATTTTTATTTTGATCAATAAAAAAATTCTTATATGGGGCAGATCTAGTAGAAGTTTTTTATTGATTCTATAAACTTAATTTTATTTTTATTTTATTTTTGATAGCGATAATATAATACTGATTCTCAACTGCGAAGAAAATTTTTTATTTAAATGAAGGTTTACTGTAACATAATAGATCTAATGCAAATAAATTCAGAATTTCTTTAAAGATATCCATTATCAGGCAATTTTACTTCGAATAGATTTTCTTTCTAAATTTTTTCTCTTCTATATCGTTAATATTTTTTTTATCTCTACTGTTTTTAATGAGAAAAAATATCATAGGCTATAATAATGACTTAGAGTAAACAATCGTAAAAGTAAACACAAGTTTTATGGAGTAAACATCAAATAATATAGATTCAAGAGAAACCATTAATTTTCTTTATGTTTCTTATCAAAATATTTGGATTCTTTTATAAATTTGAGCAAATAATATTTTTCTCTTGGATCACTAGTAAATAAATCCTACTAGTTGCATTTGATGTACACTTATATACAGTATTTCTGCGTACATATTGCTTGCTTTTTATTTACTTTGTCTAAGAATATCTTAGTTTTTGAACATGTTACAATTATAACATTATAGATTAGATAAAAAAATAAAGAATAAGATTAGATTAAAATTTTTATCTGTTGCTAATTAAGCAATAAAAAATATTTTTCGCGAATGAAATGATATTAATTTGTTTAATTTCTGATTTTGATATTTTAATAAATTAATAAAATCAAATATGTTATTGCTTTATTAAAATAAACTTTGCTTTTATAACTATTATATAATATAATCGAAGGATTTAGAATTAGTTCAGTTTTTATGAAAAATTATAGATTATACTGTTTCAAGATTATTTAGTTCATTTAATTAGATCTGGCTAATTAGCCCAAGTTCTCTCTGAATGATACAGAAATTCAGAATCGATCTTCAGTTGTCTTACTGACTTCCTTCTATGATTTAACTGGGATTTGGCTGGTTTGCAAATCGACTTCTAGTGTAATTTTGGCTACATTCCATTAAGCGTACCAAGTTCTCTCTGAATGATACAGAAATTCAGAATCGATCTTCAGTTGTCTTACTGACTTCTTTCTATGATTTAACTGGGATTTGGCTGGTTTGCAAATCGACTTCTAGTTTAATTTTGGCTACATTCCATTAAGCGTGTTTTCATTTTAAAGTAAAACAATTTGGATATATAAAAGTTTTATATTCATAAAGAAAACTTTAAATATTAAACTTTCTAAACAAAATTAATATTCCTATGCAAATTAAGTTATAAAACTAATGTCAGACCAAGATCAAATATCAATTTTTGAGGAAAGATAAAAGGTATATCTTCACCGAAATGTTTATCAATATATTGTTAATATTTTTTCTTATATATCATAAGTATAGCATCTTTTAAGTATTCTTAGTCAGTACCTCACTAGCTATATCAATTCACTATATAATATTTGTAACGATGCCAATACAAGAGACGAAAAATAGGAATAAGTGGGAGCAGGTACAGATCCATAAAAAAATAGACTATCATTAAAAGAATATTTTATATTTGTCCTCATAATTATATTTCTGTTTACAATTATATTTTAATTATTAAAGTTTTCTAGCAATTCCATCCTTCTATATTCTTTAAAAAAAGAAATATAAAGTATTTTTCAAATATGTTTACAGAAGCTCCTCTAGCCTGTATGGATTCTTCATTACAGGTGATTCTAAGTGAATATATTTTAAATAAATTAATAAAGCATAGTAATAATAAGCATTTTTTAGTTTTATCATGTAATTTTGTGCTCTTGATAAATCCAAAATGATTACAATATGTTTGAACATTTTCAGTAATATTGTTTATATAATACTTTCGTTCTAATCCTATTTACAGTAGAATAATTAAAATTTTAATTAGCTATTTAATATAACATTTTAAGTAATTAGTAATATATAAAAGTTATAATTACTACATATTTTCATTTTAAAACATCTGAAACGGCTTGGCTCTTATTGAAAACTACTTCACATAATTATTTTTTTATACATCTATAGTTATAAATTCCGATTGTTTAACTTACTAATTAATATTCTTAAACAAATTTAGATTTAAATTATGTGTGATCGCTTTATAAATCATTATAGAAACATATAATATATTATAGCAATTTAAATATCGATAAGAAAATTATATGCTCGTCTAAATAAATATTGAAATTCGATATGCCTGTTAATTAATGCATTTCGTACAGTTCGTTGTTTGCTGCTGAGAAATAGCGACTTTAAATTGTTTACGCCAGAAGATTGTGAGGTAAGATTGAATTACATCTCTGTGGTGTTGTTAATGGTTGAAGAAGAAAAGAAGATGGGGTGAATACCCGTCCTTGTCTTTTTTCATTCTCTAATTTAACACTTGAAGTAAGAGCCCACTTATCCCTATTGGCTTTTAGTCTCGTTCAGTGCCAACCCCAATTAGAGCATAGAAGCCTATTAATTAACAAAATGACAAGGCTGAGTAAGCTTTAATCCCTCGCATTTTAAACTGAGATGAAACTGTTTACAACCTTTTCATTCGATTCAAAATAATTTTGAAGCTATCGTAACTCAGATAATTAAGAAAGAAAATATTTTTTAAAAAATTATGTTCGCATATTCTCTCATTCATTATCTCAAAATATCAACAGCTGATGTTTAATCTGTATGCTAATATTTAATTTTAAGTCCTTCAAAATATTTTTATATTTTATATTTTTAAAGTTCCAAAAATTAAAAAAAACATTGTAGCAACTTATTTTAGCAATTTGTTTAGTTAATTAGGTCAAAATGTAATTAAACCTAATAAAAAATAAAATTAATATGCTGTATATTTATTAAATTTCATCAATTATTTGATAAAGTTTTACGTTTATATTAATATCAATATCGATTTTTCTGTAATTATAAATTTTTTTAAGTGCAGAGGTTTCGGTTTATCGATGATAAATCGATTATCAAAATAGTAACACTTATTCAATTGCGTCAAAGACAAAATTAATAAACAGTGATAATACGTAAAATATATAACCCAAAAATGCTGAAAAATATAATACAGTACTAAATATTCTCCTGTTTATGTTTTATATTTAAACAATGAATTATTCTCACGAAACAGGAATTGTCTTCTTTTTTTTATATTAACAAAAGTATGCGATATAATGTGTTTTTCCTCAAACTAATCTTCTGGCCTACTGCCACCAACAGGGAGGTGAGTATAATTAGGTCAATGTCATCATGCTGGGATAATTTAGCAATATTTGAAAAGTAAATAAATTCCATTAAGGCATACTCTACACAACAGAAACATATCATTTATATGGATGCCCATAAACTGCATTTAAAGAACTGATATTCGTTTGATGCTGGGATAATTTAGCAATATTTGAAAAGTAAATAAATTCCATTAAGGCATACTCTATACAACAGAAACATATCATTTATATGGATGCCCAAAAACTGCATTTAAAGAACTGATATTTGTTCGATTTGAAGTATGACAAGCTGATAAATCACTTAACACATGCAGTAGGCATATACAAATTAATTCTTACGAAACTGGTATCTTATAATAGTCTAAACATTTATATTTCGAAAAATTCGTCTTAAAATTCTTAAGGCCTATCAACAAAATTAGATTTACATGATGAGCTTTAAAAAAAATTAGGTTATTATTTCTAAATGTCAGGAATATTTTCTTGTTCTTAGAGGAGGAAAAAATTAATAGTAATATATTAAAACGAGTTAACGGTTAATAGTTTTGAAGTAAATTTTAATGGGCATTAAATTTTAACTCGTTACAGATGAATTTTGTATCGTTTATTGTAATCATTTATAATTTCAGTGTATATATATTTAATTTTAACACTGTTTATAACAGAATTATTAAATCTAAATCGAGTTATAAAATTATATGAGCTATTTTAGATTTAAAAATATTATAAACTTCTGAAAATTGTATCAAGATAGAAACATAATCACAATATTATACTGTATGGAGGAAAAGAAAAGAAGCATATTTTCATGATGGGCTAATATAAATAATATAATTATTCACGATTAAAAAAAATCTTATTTAAATATTAGTCTGTAAAAAACTTTGAGCTATAATGGCGTGATATTTTTTATCATCCAGTAAGTCAAATATTTAAAATATTTGCTATTTTCACTTTAATGTATAAAACAATATAGTATATATAATTATTACATAAAATAAAATTGTAGTTATATTTATATATATAATTGTTTACAGTTGCTGAATTAGATAATTTAAATTTTTAAACACGGATATACCTTATAACTGGATCTTTCAGTATTCAAATAAAATAAATTTAAAGAATAGGCCAGTTGCCAAACAAAACTATTTTATATACAATTCACTATTTTATTTTTCAACGGTGAGAAGGAAAAAAATTATTTGTTCAGCTGCTCTTTTCAAGTCAATAAATGAGTTCTAAACTTCAGTTATGTATTTTATTTAATGCGAATTTAGTTTATACATAAAATCTGTTCGGAATGCACGATAAAAAATTTTTTTTTAAATTTTCTATATAATGTTTTTATATTTTTATTGAATATTATTTACTTTAATCTTCCTAGAAATTTAATTTAAATATTAAAATATTATGATTGTATGGATCTATCATCTTTTGTTATCGGTTAAAATGGAAAATTCTAGTAAATATATAAAGTATTAAGACATTTATAATATATATAGGACCATAAATTATAAGTAAAATTTTATTTCCATTTACACAAATTGTAAGAATGTATTTAGGAATTTTAGTAAAAACTTAAGATTTTATAACATCATAATTTTTGTCGACATTGATATTTATTCAAAGGGTTAAAAGCGTTTAAAACTGAAAAGTATAATAACAATACATAATAAATAACTCATGATCGAGAAAATATTCAAAATATGAAAATTTCTGGTGAATTAATTATAGTTCGTTACTATAACTACTAAAAATTGCTTTGTCGAGCCATGATGATCACATAAAATTTTTGACATACTGATAAGTTTCTATATATAAAATTATCTAGAATAAAAAGTTTGATCTGCAAACATAACTAATTTTTATCTTATTCTATATTAAACTGATAAATATTTAATAAATTTGAGAATAGAACAAGGTCATTTTTTTACTCGAATGTACAAAAATAATATGTTGGTTGAACCTGATTTGACTATTAAACAGAGCATTAATTGTTTAATTTATTCATCTTGTTATCGATTATCTATAAATTCTATTTTTATATAAATATTTTGTTTAGTGTGGCCTATATTTTGAATAAAATAAACACAAGAACAAAAAGTTTTCAGTGATAATTTTACATGAATTTATTCAAATGATACTAACACGAGAAAAATTAAAAGTAAACTTTTGCTGCATTTTAATTAATATTTTGAACATTTTTATTAATTTATTCCGTTTCTAGCATTATAGATTAGAGTGAGTGGGCCTATAATTTGCACACGATATATTTATTTATTGCTTGTTTGAAATGTTTATTTAAATCGCGAATCGGGAAAAAAACCATCTCGGAAATATTTACTGATAAAATGCATGAAGAAATAGTTTCCTAATAATTAAACATAAAATTTCCTTTGAACGTGATATAAATTCTTATCTAAAGTAGTTTGTTAAATAGATTTATCAATAAGAGAATTTAAAAAAGAAAAAAAATATAATGGTTATTGGGGGAAAAAAATTAAATTCAAGTTATTTATATTTAATTGCTTGTTTGTTTACAAGAACTGTACAGTTAGAGACAGCAGTGTTGAAATTTAGTCTGCGAAATTATTTGTTTTAATGGAAATCGGTTATTTTTGTTATTTCTAGAACTTTTCCTCTGTTATTATTATTATGGAAGTTTAATCTAAAACAAACAAAAAACAAAATTTCTTTAATCTATATCGATGATATATTTTTAAATTTCTAAAACTTTATATTTTTTATTTAATTTTAAATACGAATTTTGTCTTACAAAAGTTTAATTATTCGAAGCATATTACGGTTGGCATTATTTTTTAAATATCTGTAAGAATTTTTTTTTTGTCAAAATGAGAAGAAATCTGATAGATTAAAATTTAAAAATATTTCCTAGACACAAATCAAAACATGTAGTTTAATATTTAGAATAAACAACACTGAAAAGTTTTTCGTGAGAAGAAAATTTATGATGATAATACGTGATACCGTTATTAATATGGAAATTCATTTTGATCCTGCATAGCCTGAATAAGACATAAACGAGGAATTTTTTTCCATTAATTTAAATTTTATTCCCGATCTCATGCTTATGGTTGTTGTTTAATAATATTATGTATAAATAAACGTAAATTTTAAAGATTTTTTATATCATCTTTATATTTTTATGATAATGAAAATTAAGCAGTTCTATAGAATAATAAATAGTAGTTAAACAATGCATGAATGAACGATTTGTATTCAACTGATATCTTGGAGGAAGATCTGATTTCATTTTAAGGCAATATTCTACAATGAATATGAAATAATTTTCTAAAATATCTATATAATGTGCTATGTTTGACTTCTATGCTACTCTTAAACTGCGCCTTTGGATGCGATTAGATTTTGATATTCATGACATCTAACTGAATATAATAAACAATTCAGATATGTCTGATGATATTCTAACTGGTTTCATATTTTGTTTGGCATTCATTTCCATTTACTTGACCAGAATTGGTTAATTCGTACTTCGTATGCATCATTTATTTTACAAGTTTTAATCCTGAAAGTAAATTTTATATATCGTGAATCGGGGGAAGTTGACCAACTTTTACTTTCTGACCCTAAAATTCATATTAAATTTGAATATTTTCATTTCATATTTTTTGTACTTAAACTTCCAAATGCTTTGACTCAATCAATATATAACTCAATCAAAAACTTTGAAATAATAATCGGATCATGATTTATAATTTAAAAAAAGTTACATTCGGGGTAAGATGCCACTGCGCTTTGGATGTTCACTTTAATAAATAGCAAAAATGAACTCTACTTATCCAATAAACTTCTTGTTCACTATACTATGTATATTTTAATAGAATAAATTATTAAATTAGAAGAATTAAATAAAATCAGATATTTAGATATCGTATATATCCACGGTGGCCAAGATGCGGCTCATGAGCCACATCGACTGTTTGGTACCTTTTTTGTGGCTCCAAATTATGAAAGTCAAGAGTTAATATAGAGCAATCTCTTAATTAAGAAAGATGTAGGAGTTGTCCATTTATATAAATATTATAATCTGTTTTAACAAAGTATATTCGAAATATTTTAAAATATATATCACTAGCGTGTCCGTTTGCCCCACAGTTACCTTATCTGTGAGGCACTGAAGCAATTCATGCCGCATCTGTTTATATGTTATGCTGCAAGTTTTGAACTTTCTTCGAACCAAAGACCTCTGTTTGTGACCTAATATATATTCTTATCATTTAATTTATGAAAACAAATTATAAATACAAAAATTTAGATTTGGCACTTAATCCTTAAGCAAAAATTGCCATCTTTCCCGTTGATCAGGATGAGATGCAACTTTTAATCACATGATTTAAAATGGCTAAATTAATACAACATCGAAAGCAAAGTATTCTTTAAAGTATCCACTATACATTAAATATATTATTTTTTTTTTTACTATGTTGATATTATTACGATTAATAATAATACTTCAAAAAATGACTCTATAATTTTTGATAAAAATTTCAACACTCGCTGGAAACTTTTCGATTTCTAATGCGAGTAATTGATAATCTGATTATAGCCATCTTCTATATTTTTGGCAGGCTTATAGGAGATTATAATAAACTACCTTCTATCGCCCTCTGTTTAAATACTAACGAACTAGAGAAAAATAAGTTACTTTCCCCGATTACCATCTTGCCTTGATTCACTATAACTGTTATTATTATTTTTCTTCTAAATTATTAAAAATGTTAACTTTTTAAAAATATTATAAATAATTTTTTTATTAAGCCTAAAAACTTTTTAATTTTAATTCTTCATTATTTCCACTTTCAAAATACAGAACTCTATTATAAATCAAACTGTGTAGAATTTTTTTGTTTAATGTTGCATTTTACTTTTTCGAAGGTGAAGTTCTGTCATATTTTGTAGAAAGTGATGCTTTCATTCTTCAAATGGTTTGAAGCTTACATAAGCTACATAAAATTTAAGATTGAATAACATTTAAAAATACGAATATTTCTGATATGACAATCAAGAACTAAATTCCCATTTGTTACGATATAATAAAAATTGCAATTTATATTTTATTGGAATCTGTAATTTAAGTTTTACTTTGCTCAAATGCTTAATAATTCTTCATTTGATTCGAGAGATTGTTATTTTTTGGCCCTTTTTATTCCCAATGAAATAAAAGAGTACGTTAATTACCTGTCTGTCAGTGAGATAATGAACGAATATATCTTATTTAGATATAATTTCACATATTTTATTGGAACTCATTGAGGAACCAAACTATTGAAAATGATCGCTATTGTATTAAATATGACTTGAACGATATCTCAAGTAAATATTATCAGATTTGAATGAAAATCATGTATATTGCTGGAATCTGTTAAAGGATTGTGTATGTTAAAAGTGATCAAAAATGATTTATTATTATTTTGCAGAAATCCAATCGATTTTGATCATTCTATCCTTCTCTAGCAAATACCAATATTATATACGAATTTCATTCAAATCTGATAATATTTACATGAGATATCGTTTTGATAGCAAATATCCATTCATATATGACTCAACATCGATCATTTTCAATAGATTTGCTCCCTAGATCACCATAATATATATAAATTCCATTCAAATCGGATAATATTAAAATATGCAAATAGATTAATAATATCGATAATTTTCAAAATATCTGAATTGATAAATTTTAATTTAGAAAAAAAGATGTAAAATAAAATAATGCAAAGGGTCATATGAGTGATTCATCGGTTAACTTGTTCAGATTAAACTGTATAATTTTATCACTCTGAAAAATTAATATATTGACTCGCATAACATTGCATTATTTAAACGACCTTTATAATTTTAAGTCATACTTTTATAAGAGAAAGATGTACTAAAACATAAAAATCGTCAATCAGTTCCTTTGTCTTTTAGTTGATTTTATTATTTCTTTTCCTGATATCCACATACAATTGATAAATGTTTCTAATCATATATCGCACGTAGTCTTTGGTGAATATTTTTTACCATTGCACAATTTTAAATACTTGAAAACAGAGGTCATGGGAATGTGAATCGAAATCGCGACCTTCGACTTGAGGAGATGAAATTCTATTCAATATTCAGTCGATCCCAACAGCTGTTACCAATCAGAAATTATATAAAATCTGGTAAATATTCCTGAATAATATTAAATGTATCAATACTATATATTTCTCAAATATCGAATATAAGAATTTCATGTTTTAATTTAAAAGTAATTGCGATTTGAATATATTGGATCAAACTCATTAAACAATTTTATTCGATTCTTTTTTACACTATTTGTTCTATATATGATGGAACATATTTTATCATTAACACGATATGATTAGTTGTTTTAGTTTGAATTTAACGTAAACAACATTACAGATTTTTCTACTTATAAAATTCAAAAAGTTTATGATGATAAAAATTGTTCTTTAAGTGAAATAACTTTCCGATTTATAGAAAATTTTTCGTGTTCTTTTAGATTTGACGGGAATGTAGTCATTTCTTGCATATTTATACTTGCCATCAGAATTTAAGTTATATAATTCACAGCAGAGAGAGAAATTTTTAAAATCGGAAAAATTTTTTATTTAGTTCAGTACGATATACAACATCTTTATGTAAATTTCGAAGTTGATCTGTCAAGTAGATTATTTTTCGTAAGTTTTAACACTTGCAAATTTATATAGACCTTGACTCGATTTAATTTTTTTTTTTTCTGCGACAAAGAAAATTGAAATTCGAATCAAGTAAATTGTTCTCGTCTTATATATATTTATAAAAAAATACCTATAATGATAAGTTAGAGTTCTCGCATCTCGATTTCCCAAGCATTTTCATCATTTATTTTACAGCTACTATCACGTAAAAAGTACTTTCATTTATATGATTGATGACATAACTATTATCCTTCCATGAATGAGAATAATTGCAGACTTCAAATATAAGTTTTTATTATTCGAAACTTGCAATTGTAACGTTTTATGTATTATTATACGGCCTTTATCAAATGGCACTATCGTGACGTGAATGCCAAGTAAATAATATCTACTGTACTTACTACAAATAACACATTCAATCAATAACTATTTTCAGATGCTCGTGGAAACGATATATGATATGATATCACGAAGTTTTTGCATTGGTTATTCATTGCTGTTTCCTATTGATCATTTTCATTTCTTTCAAACGATTTTACGCAATAAAATACTAAACATTATATTTTTCTTATTTTTCATCCATTCGCTCTCTTGACATATACTCTTTGTTACTAATTTTATTAAACTGAATATATTTATGTATTATGGAAGCTTATCTTCTTAACATGTTTTCCAAAATCAAAATTATCTATAGATCATGCAAAATTATGATTTTGAGCGGTGAAGAACCTGATTGTGTACATATGGAAGAATATGGATATTTATATGAATTTTATCTGAAAGTAGATCATTAAAAAGGACAGGAGTATTTAAAATAAAACAGTGAAAAGTATATAAAATAATCTATCCATTATGAATTATATGCTATAATATCAGTTAATGATTTATTGACAGTAGAAAAATAATTTGAATTAGTGTCTAGTGCCACATTAGAAGAGAAAATCGCGAATTCATTGGAATTGCTTAGCTATGTTAATTTTGAATGAAAATCAGATAATTACTAGGAATGTTGATAGATATTCCTACGGAGCAGAAAAATGTCAAATATTAAACAATTTCTGTTGTTCCAAAAGGAATGACAGCTGAGAATTGCAATACAGAGAACTATTTTTATTAACGATTCAAAATTGATAACTAATTCTTGGACAAAAATAGAAACAATATATTCAAACTCTTCAAGCAAGCGGATAGACAACAGTAACTTTATTCAGCATAAATTTATTTCGATGTTACCAATTAGCATAAATAATCGAAATTTATGTTTCGATTGTTTATGTAACAAAGAATGAATATATTAGCAAAAAATATTATTATTATTATATTTTAATATTAAAATATATTTTTGTGCCAATAAATATTAACGCAGAAAAATAATAATTTATTTATTTTTTCAGTTATGGATCTCAATTGGGTTTCAAATTTTCATGAATAATGTAACTAGAAACTGAATTATTTACATTAAAAATTCAATTATTGCTATAATTATAATTTAAAATCGATAAAATTTGCAAATAATCAATACTGTTCTTAAAATCACGAGTGCATGAAACAAAATATCTTATCAGAAAATAGAATAAATGTAAACAATTTTATTCCATAATATCAGTTCTATAATAAATTCCATACTAAGACCTATCACAATCACCATCATGATTTACAAAAATAAAATTATAGAAGATTCTATTGAATAAGAGTAATTCTCTTTAATTTTTATATTGCTACATAATTATTGTTTTTCTTGATGTATTGCCATGTTCTTGATGTGACAACTTTTAAGTATTAGTGTTTACCCTTACACAAATTGATAAGCTGCAAAGTGCAAGACACTGTTTGTCGAAAGCCATCTACTTAGACGATTTAACAAAATGGAAGTAAACAGTTTGCGATAAATGGTTAAAAGTGCTGTAATCTGAAGGTTATCCAATATACTGTTTTAATAAATCATTAATGCTAATTTTTAGAATTATTACAGATTTAAAGTATACTTAGACCATACTTTAGATTTAATATAATTATACTTTAAAATTTAATTAGTGTACTTAGTAAAATGTAACATAAGTTCATTTTGAAGGTTTTATGCAGCCTAATTTTCTCATAAGAATAGATGAAATAATTTAAAGTCACACATAATAAGTTTTTAAATTACTTTTTAGTATAATTCCATTGAAGCTAGTAAAATAGTAATCATTAGTTTGTTAATAGGATTAACAATTTCTGAGAAATAAATGAACTGTAAATAAAATTTTCTGTCGCATTTATATTATGAATAATCATATTAGTCAAGTAATCGTTAGAAAATGTTTTAAAATTAATTAAATATAATTATTAACTCATTAAGTTGTGAAATGCGAAAAATATGCTTTACTAATATGTTGCCTGTAAGAATTCTGCTTAGAATTTCTGTATGAAAAAAGATTTTTTCCATTATATATAAATGTAATAAATTAATTTTTCAGAAAAAAAAATTAATAATCTGACTGCTATAATTTGATAATTTCGGCAAAATAAAATTTATGTAAGATTTGTTTGATAGTAATATATCTAAAAATTTAATATAATTATTTGAATGTAATGGAACAGATTTTATATTAAATTTATTCTAATAACTAAAAAGATAAGAATTTAATATTACTTGAGTAGAATCTAATATTATAAAAGTTATTTCTTTATAATAAATTTAATATAATCTAATTTTAAAATGATTACAAGTATTTAATAACTGAGAGATAAATAAATAAAAATGAATATCACATATTATTAATTCGTAAAATATATGACCATAATTTTCGTCATTTTGAACTGATTCTGTTGCAAATCAAACTACATTATTTTTGAATTAATTTCGTTTTAAGAGCGGAAAAGATCTTGTTTTTCGAAGTGATTATTTTTCTTAATTATTGAATATGTTTACTTTAAAAATATCCATTTTTTTTCCCCTTTGGTAATCGAAAGAATTTTCAAATATATGCTATTTGATAAAATTATTATTCAGAGGTTTGTATTATTAAATTGTAAGGAAATGAAATAGGAAATTTAAATTATTCATCCAGAAAGATTACGAATTTCATAACGAAAGATTACGATGTTTTGTCGTATTTATAATATAATACGACAAAACATTTAAAAGAAAAGATTCAAATTAAGAAAAAAAAATATTGAATGGATTAATATTGCGATGAAAATATTCTCCTAAACATTTTTGAAAAGAAAATAAATAAAAATTTTATACAAATTAATTATTTTTTATGAAATAAAAGTAAGGAATAAGGTTAAGAAAGTAATAAAATTCTACATTGGAAATGCAAATTGGAAGATAATTTCAGTATTTGCGTGTTTTAATTTTTAAAATATTCATGTTTTCAAATATTACTGAATTAAAACAATAAAAAGTAATATGCAATAGGGGAAACTTGCCTAATTCGTACTTATGCCTAAATCGTATTCCCTCTGTACTTAAAGGCATTTCAGGCGGTAGAAAGTGTAAACAACAATCAACCATGCACTCGTTACAAATCAGGACATGTGCGGTTCTCCTAAACATTTTTGAAAAGAAAATAAATAAAAATTTTATACAAATTAATTATTTTTTTATGAAATAAAAGTAAGGAATAAGGTTAAGAAGGTAATAAAATTCTACATTGGAAATGCAAATTGGAAGATAATTTCAATATTTGCGTGTTTTAATTTTTAAAATATTCATGTTTTCAAATATTAATGAATTAAAACAATAAAAAATAATATGCAATAGGGGAAACTTGCCTAATTCATACTTATGCCTAAATCGTATTCCCTCTGTACTTAAAGGCATTTCAGGCGGTAGAAAGTGTAAACAACAATCAGCCATGCACTCGTAAACAAATCAGGACATGCGCGATCACTCCATGAAAGAATATAAAAAAGATAAGGTTTCGGGTTACTTTTCATTAAAATTTTTGATCGATTCTTAAGAATTTTATACAATTACTATTCGTGAGAATCAGTGAAACAAATTTCTGTATAAAATTATGTCTATTTTCAAATTTATTTCTCGTTTTTACATCAACGTTCAGTGCTTTATAGTCTATCGCCATAAATTTGAATTCAAGTTGACCTATGTGCCTATTTCGTACCACCATGTGTAAGCTTAAATCGTACCGGTACGATTTAAGCTTACACATGGCTTAAGTCTATTCTAAAACTGTTATGGATTTTTGTTTTTGATAAATATGAAGATATTATTGAGAAAAAAAATTCATAGCAAATGAAATTACGATGTGGATGAGACAGGTCTTAGTACAGTCCACAAAACAGCCAAAATTTTAGCAGAAAAGCAAACATCAAGCTGTGGCTTACTATCCTGGAGGACTGTGTTAAAATTCGGCTCCCACACCTCCAGTTTTTCAGAAGTCGGAGGCGCAACGGTGAGTGGAACTTGAGAGGGCACATCGTTTAAATTATGTGTAAAAAATAATTGTCTTTTTCTAAAACAACAATAATAATAAATAATTATAAAACGCAAAATGCGATTTAGGCAAGTTTCCCCTGTTTGATAGTCAAGAATAAAATACTAAAAGAGTGAATTTATTCTTTTAATAGATATTAATAACTATTTAGACAAATTAACAATCTATGTTAACTAACGAAGATATTCAAATCATGAAAACTATAATTTTTGTATATGATATAAAGCAAATGCTATAAAATGATATCTTAATTACAATCTTAAGAAAAGAATCTCTATAATGCTATATGAAATTTAAGAATACTGAATAGTATTTCATAGTTAATAATAATAATTTTCTTACAGTTAAGTTTAATGTCATTGGGATCAATATACTTCAATGAAAATAGTCGCTATTTCCTCCAGGTTATTTTCGTGAAATACAACTTCTATTAAAATTGCAATAAAAATCAGTCACTGGAGACATGAAAAGAATCATTTTCTAATGCCATAAAAACATTTCTCTTATCATATATAAACGAAGTACATCTAATATTTGGATCTCCCTAAAGGCGAAAGCCAAAATATTGAATAGTAAAACTACTTGGAATAAATAAATACATATATATATATGCAGTATGAAATATAGTATATTTATCAGCAAACTAATTTTAATTAATTAGAAGCAAAACTTTTATCTATAAATATATTCCATTGTGAAATTAAAATTTCATAATGAAATATACTGTATTTTCAATATAAGATATAAAAAACGTAAATGTGTAAATGTTCGAACTATGTTTCAAATTATTGCTGAGTAATACTACATAAATGTTAATATGTACTAATTTGCTAAGATATAATTACCAAACATATATAGTTGATCAGTAAATAATGCAAAATATTGTAACATATTCTGTTTGACAATATTATTAGCTTGATAAAATATTAATAGATTTATTAACATATTTTATTAAGTCATGTTAATTGAGAAATTTTTCTTTATTTTCTCATCATTTTAAATGAAAAATAAATAATAAAATTACATTCTAGGCCTCTTTTTGACCAGCCTTTTTTGTACATCTTAACATCGCAACGATTTAACAATTAAAAAATTAAATTTAAAAATTAAAACCCCATTAGTACAATCAATAAATTTAAAATAAAATTTATTGATTGTACTAATTTTTTTTTTTATTTTAAATTTATTGATTGTACTAATGGGGTTTTAATTTTTAAATTTCATTTTTTAATTGTTAAATCGTTGCGATGTTAAGATGTACAAAAAAGGCTGGTCAAAAAGAGGCCTAGAATGTAATTTTATTCTTAAACATATACATCTCCTTATTTTTATGTTTATAACTTTAACTGTTAATCATTGACTATTTTGAGAGGTTGAATCCAGATCTACTGATATAATCCTTATACCAACCTAAATCAAATCTATTAATTGTCATTTTCCGCTTCTCGGTTTACTCTATCATTTACTTTCCTGCTTAATAAGCTTGAATAGAAAGCATATTAAAAACTTATATTATAAAACGGATCATAATTTTATATATAAAAATTTTTTAGATATATAAATAGTTGGCTGTACTGCCATGTAGCTTTCCATTTGCAAGATCCGTGATTGATTTCTAAGTCACTCTTCTCAGAATTTTTATTTTTTATTTTTATTAGAGTCCGGATCATTCCAAGCAATATCAATCATCTTTCACTTCTAATTGATTAATGAGCACCAGGAATAATAAGTAATATTCACAAGGGACTCTGAAATTACTCCTTCACTTGATAATCAACAGTAATTAACGTCGTCTTTAATAAACTCTCTGTAAATTATTCAAGTCATTGGAATTATTTCCACAATTTAATTCTATTTGAGATTTCTCAAATTAATTCCAGATCCTATGATTTATCTAATGCTAATCCCACAATAAGTTAGCTACTTCGTGATGGGGGAAAAGTATCCCTACTGCTTAGTAATTTCTGATTGGCGTAAAACCTCGAATTTTGGGAATTGGCGAAAGAAACTATAAATTAAAAAGAAAATTCTACATAAATATGCCATCTTTTGCTAAAAAAATGACAATATCAAAAATTTTTGAATTATATCGAGATCTCAGTGCGATGATTATGAAGATGGCAGATCTCAGCAGTAAATGATCTGCTATCTTCATATCAAATAAAAAAGCTACTTCTATATAATTTATTGATAATTAGGAATTATCAGTGGAATATAGGATACAAAATTTGATACATAGATCAAAATACATTCTTAGTTTACGATTGAAGAAAGACAATTTTCTCGAAGTGAGAACTTCACTCAATATGTCAGTTTCTCAAAAATATATCCGAAATGGGAGGAAATAATCGAGTTATCAAATTCGAAAGGGCTTACTGATTAAAAAAAAATCCAAGAAAGTGGAAGACATATTCAAATATTAAAAGAAAATTCTATATTACGAAAAACAGACATTTATTTCCAATAATAGTTTCTCTAATGATTGTTTGGGTGATACCATGGACGGAAATGAAGAACAAACGAATTTATAATCATATTTATAACTATCAGAATAAAATTAAACAATTCATTCCTATTTAACACTTTTAGAAAATATTAGTTCTTGATAAATTCACTATCACATCTATAAATCTAAGATGATCCTTACCACATTTCACAATTTTTATTGATTTCATTCAATAACTTTTTTGTTTATTCAAGATTTAAAAAACTGATTACAATAAATTTTATAAATAACTGAATCTTAACCTTTATGATTTAAAATATAAACTTTCAATAAATGCTCCTAAAGAATATCAACAAAAAAGGAGGAAGGATAAATAAAATTATAACAAATAAGTATGAAAAACTAAAATTTTACCAACAATTTTTTTATATAGTAAATATATTTTGTACTTGCCTGCAAAACATTATTTATTTGCTGAAAAGCTACTTTAATGGGGAAAATAAATTTATATATTTTTTATACCTATAAACTCATTTAATAATAATTCCTTATTGAAAAGTTGAATGATTATTAACAAGATTTACATAACAAAATTAGTGCAGTACCTGGAATTTTATTATTGTGTTGCATAATTATAAATTGGTTTTCAATTTTATCTAAGACTATATGCATATACATTCTTTTATTTAAAACTATAATTTTCTTTGCTTGAATATGTACAGCAATTTTAATTTATAATGCATAAATTGAAATATTGTCTTGTTTTCAATAACATAAAAGGTTTAAATAATAATGTTTAAGGTGCTGATAGTGATAGGAATATGTAGTTTTTCAATAATTTTTGTTTCTATATTAGGATATAAAATTTATATCTTGATAATATAAATGTGATTGATCTTTATTTGGAACTGTTTCAAACAACAGTAAATATTATCAATCAATCAGATGAATTATTTAGCAAAACTATTCCTTAATAAAAATTAAATTTGGTTCCAATGTTTTAAATATATAACAATAAACTATATGACGATTTTCTAATTTTATTACTTTCATTGATTTGATTAACTTTTAAATGGACAGCTAAAAGTGGTTTAAAACAAAATATATCTGTAAGCCAGTAAAATATTGTTGATAGTCCTTAGGAGCATTTATATCCAGTATATAAATATTCTTATTGGGACATTTTTTGATTTTTATTATTTCCAAACTGATATTTTACTTAACAGATTTGATGCTTCAAATTTGATATATTATATCCAACTGAATAATTCTTTCAAATATATAAATGATATTTAGCTTTGTCTAAAATTATGTGATGTAATTTTATTCTATTTTTGTAATAAAAATCAATGAGGTACTTATTACTTGATCAATATCAAAAGACAGTAGATAAATCATGACAAATTTTAAAATATTAAAATTTACAAAAAAATATTTCTAGAAGTTCAAAACTGCTTATCACCAGTTTAAATATAATTCTAACTCAGTAAGCACTACTAGCAGTTTAGGAAACACGTTTTATTGAAGTTAGTAAAAACGTTTTTGATATTTCTAAATATAATCTTCAGTTACACACTATCACAATAATTATTGTGATAGTATGTAATTAACATTTTTGATATTTAGAAATATCAAAAACGTTTTTACTAACTTCAATAAAACGTGTTTCCTAAACTGCTAGTAGTGCTTACTGAGTTAGAACTATATTAAAATTTACATTTTTGTCCAAAATTTGACATCATTATTTTTAAATTTTATGCATTATTTTCCTACAGTGGCATTTATAAATAGCAATAACTACTAGAAACAATAAAATTGATAATATGCTACAATTATTGGGATGGATAATCTTTTAAAAAAATAAAAAAAAAGCTATGTTTTAATTTTTGAACAAATTTCTTTTTATAAAACCATCATACACAACATTTCTAATTAATTAATTCATTAACCTTTTATAGTAGTAAATATCAATCAGTATATGAATTTCTCAAATAATTATTTTTATAAATATATATTCAATATATTATTCATTGAAATTTGGTAAATTAAATATGTCTAAAATAATCAATTTTTTTTTTTTTGATTATTTAATATCAATGTAGGGTTTCAAGACTTGACTTGACACATCTATAGAAATTTTGAGCAAGTCAAATTTTATCTAGATTGAATTTATCTACACAGTTGACCTTTTGATAATTTTTAATTTAATTTTTATAATAAATTAGTTTAAATAAAATTAAATAAAAACAACATGAGATGAATGAAAATTTACTTTTAAATTATAAATAATGAATTTATTGAATATAAGCAGCATAAATTATAAACTAATTTATGCTGCTTATATTCAATAAATAGCCTCAAACCTTCATGCTATCAAAGTTTTTGATCTAGGGTTCCTTCAGTTTACAATAACACTGATAATCAGAACTCTTCTGTATATTATTAAATGCATAATTTTTAGTCATAAGACATATTTTAATAGAGTCAATATTGAAAAGAATCATGAAAAATGGAGAAAGGATGAGATTCTTATTGTGAACAATTTGTTGCAGATATCTTCCACCATTGAAGTTAAAAAATACCATGACTCCAATGAGCATATTTTGAGAATTGTTTTAGAATATGGAAATAAAGATTCATTAGAAAATTTGCAAGGTCTAATGCACAATCATCAAATGACATATCTTGTTGCATAATATTTTTTATATATATTAGTATGCTTTTTATTCTATATAGATAAATTTAATTACTTTTATTTTTTCAATAACTATAAAATTATCAGAAATAATAAATATCATGATTTTCTTAAAACAATGTTTAATTATTTATGATCAACAAACATTCATTTTCTGGTGTAGAATCAGTAGGCATAGAAATAGCATGCATAAAGTGGACTTGAATCAGTGGCTTAGAAAGGTATCTAGACCCAGTTATTACAACATATGATGATAACTTTATTATAGAAAGTTAGCTAAGTGTCATTATCTTTTGTTAAAGCAGTATTGTAACCATTGTTATGATATTACTATGTAAAATTGCAATACAGCATTGTATAAATGAATTATAGAAATGATTTTTAAAATATTTTTCATTCCAAAATTTTTCATATAAGGTCAAATTTACATAAATTTGAGAACTCTTGTATTTTTTATTCATAAATAAAGTAGTCTTAATGTTTAAGAATATTTAATGTTAATTTTGATGAAAAATTTATTTGAAATTTTATATTTACACAATATCTTTTACAAATTTATATACAATGTATCAACAAATTGAAAATTACATCAAAAAAAGATTAAAAAAAATAAAAATAGACTAGATATTTTTAATATTTTGAGAAACATATAAACACATATTTAAACATTACAAGTTTTAAATAAATTAAGCTTTCTTTATACTGAAGTAATATTTTAATATAATGAAAATTAGTTGATTTATTTGAATTATAAAATCATAGTTTTAAATTAATTAATTTAAGAACATCAAGTATACAAAATAAGATTTAATAAAATTCTTGTTATAGTCATTAAAATATAATATTTATATTCTGTATAATACAATAAGAAGATTTTTTGAAAATTTTTTACAAATTGACTGCTATAAATATATGAGATATGTCATATTTACAAATTTGTTTTATTATAAAACACTCTTTCAATATGAAATTTATAATTAGTTAGCCTTTTAACTACTGTATTTACTATCTCTTGCATCCATCTATTATTCTCAAAGTTTTCAAAGTATTTCTAAGCATGTTTAAATATATCTACACTTCAATTTTTCATGAATATTTTTAATACAGAGTAACAATGTAAAAAATTGGGATCACACAACTCACATAATAAATTATAAATACTAATACTTGATTAATTAATAATTGATTTTTAATTAGAAATACTAATTAAAAATCAATTTCATTGACTAATAAAGTATAAAAATAATTTAGTTTCATTATAACAAGATTGCATAATTTAATGAAAATTGTAACTTATATTCAAGGCTTTAAATTCATAGAGAAAGAAAATTTTCTCTATTAAATCTTTGCATATATTCACTTAACAAAAATTTATCATATATGCTAGATCACATAATGACAAACATTATTAACCTTTACATTTTATACATATATTTCATAGCAGTCAATGTGTTACGTAAAATAATGGTATGTATTTTTAATATTAGTTTTTGAAGATGTTGAACTCTATGATGCACAACATATAAGTAGGAATAAAAATTTAACATTTTATCTTTTTATCTTCATCATTTTCATCGCCTGAATCAGAAGATGGAGCAACAAATTCACCATAATAATCTTTTATTATAAGATCAGGAACTTGCTTTTTCAGTTCACAAAGAAGAGAATCAATTATCTGCAATAAAATTATTAAAATTTATTTTGTAGAAATATTTTTAATATTAAAACAGGACATAATAAAATTATAAAGTGTGAATTATATGTGGAACTACAATCTTTCATTATAAATATCTAACAAGGAGATGCCACGAATCTCTAAATCGTTTTCTGAATGAGTCATAGCTTATTCGGTAGCTTGTATATAGATGATAAAAACCCTAAAAGGGTTTGAGTGAATGGGCCTTTGTTTACGAGAAATTTGGGCACAAAGTTGGGTTTACTCAGCGATGCAGAATATATACATGAAATGTAACAGTTTTCAATATCTGTTGGCAGAGTGGGGTTGGTTAAGTCACTTGTTTCACTAGATATGTTAGGGTCGCAGGTTCGCGTCTCATTAGCAAAAATTTTTTTTTTATATGTTGTTTTAATTATTTTAGGACATGTAACTAATACTTTTTTATGCATAATTGTTGTTTTTAAAATTTATTCCGTTTTATTCAAGCGATTTAAATAATATGAAAACATAATTTACATAGTTATCATGGTGTTACAAGCTGTTTATTTGCTCTTGCTTCTAAAAAAAATATTGTGCACATTCTTTTTTATTGACTGCAGCTTGTCCTGTAATTTCCACCTGACAAAACATCTTTTTTGTATTATGCAATATCACAATCATAATGCAAATATTTTTTATATCGTTGTTGTAGCGTATGAAAGGTCCAAAATGGATGTTCAATTGCGGTCATGACAATCTTCAATTTAATATCAAATGGCACAGATTCGTATGCAGTCGCTTTCTGTGGTGGATTGTATTCTTCATCAGGTATAGTGTGACTTGTATGAGGCATGCTTTTACATGCAACATCATCTTTTCCTTCTGCTATATAACATTCAATATCATCGTAAATGTCATGCTGTCCTAACATTTTAATGCACTTTTCAAATAATTTGCCTCCAACCAATTTGGAAATAATAGAAAATTTTCTTGGAGCATTAACAGAAATTAAATTAAATTGTATCATAATATCTGAAAAAAACATTCAACATTATAACTAGAATTGCACTATTCTTGCTAGGCAATAAAGAATAGATTTTTTTTCTTTTTATATTAATTTAACTAATAAAATATATTTACCGCGAAAATATTCCATTGCATCAGTCAGATCTTCTTTAGAAATATTGCATTTTGCCAGGACTTGCACATGCTGAATTATTGATTCACTTATGTACGATGTTTCCATTTTTAAAGCACAACTTATTCTATAACTTCTACTTTAGGAAGACTTCCAACAGACTGAAGAAATGATACAATAATTAAAACAAAATATTAAAAAAAAAAATCTGCTAATGAGATGCGAACCCACGACCCTAACATATCTAGCGAAACAAGCGACTGAACCAACTCCGCTACGTCAACAGATATCGAAAACCGTTACGTTTCATGTATATATTCTGCATTGCTGAGTAAACCCAACTTTGTGCCCAAATTTCTCATAAACAAACGCCCAATCACTCAAACCCCTTTAGGGTTTTTATCATCTATATACAAGCTACCGAATAAGCTATGACTCATTCAGAAAACGATTTAGAGATTCATGGCATCTCCTTGTAAGTTCAATATGAGCCCCATATTTAATTCAACATAAATATAAATTCTCCAGATAATTACTTAAATTTCTTTTCAGTGAAATGCACTAAGAAAATTTCTAATCATTGAAATAAGAAAATTTATCTTAATTACTAAATTACTGAATAAATATATTAAATAAATTTTCTGTGAATGAAATAGGAAATGTAGGATATTAATTCTTCTGTTTTTAAAAATTTATATATATCATATGATTTATGAAAAAGTGGCCCCTCGCATTTCGCCCCTGTAGATAATGAGTAGGATACAAAATTGTAAATACAGTCAACTCTCAATAACTCGAATTTTTATTGAAATCCCAGCTCCTTTAGTGGAGATCTGATGTTAATGGTCTGCGACTATTTACAAATTAAACCTAATTAATTAGCAAAAATTAAAAAAGTGAAATCTTGCTTAATTTTCATTTAAATTTTTTGATGATTTTACAATTTATTACGTTTTTTATTGTCTTTCTAAAGATGTAAAAATCTTTTCTGAATTTTATTTCTTTCATAACGTTTTTGTTCATCATATGAGATCGGAGAAAACACAATTTCATAAAATCAAGAGTCCACTGTACTGAGTTTTTTATTGATAATTTTTAAAAAATATTATCCAATTTTCTTCATTCATACTTATTTTAAGACTTGCCACTATCAAAAAATGCCAAACATTTCATTGGATGGCTAACATTTCATATAGAAAAATCGTGTTTTCTCCAATCTCATATAATGAATGAAAAGTTATGAAAGAAATAAAATTTGGAAAAAACTTTTACATCTTTAGATAAACAATAAAAAAACGTAATGAATTGTAAAATTATCAAAAAATTTAAATGAAAATTAAGCAAGATTCCATTTTTTAATTTTTGCTAATTAATTAGGTTTAATAAGTAAACAATCACAGATCATTGTGTAAATAATTTCTATTCCTGGATTGTGTTTAAGATAGTATTCATATGCATTAAAGCTCATCTATTTATCTATCAATAATAATGAAAAATAAAAATCTAATATTAATATGACAAATAAATTCTCTATTATTATAATTTGCTTGAATTTAAAGGTTATATTTTCATTCATTTAGGCAAATAAACCATTGTTTAATCATACGTTATCTATTTTGCTAACTTTTATTTAATTTTATTATGGCTGAATTTCCTTGTCAAGAATGGAACTCCAGGTTTAACATTATATCTATGGGAAATTGATTCTTGGTTTAAAAGCTCTTATTTAATGAGCTTACTCCAGGAACAAATTAGCTCATAAAAGTGGAAACTATATATTAAATTTTAATGCATACTTTAAATTTCAAGATTTCAATATGCACCATCCACCAGAATGTTATTTTATGAAAATAATATTTATTAAAAATTAATTGACTGAAGGGTAATAGTAGTCAATAATTTAGTAATAGTATTCAAATATAATTAAATAAAAATAAAAACTTAAATTATAATTATTTTCATGTAACAAGTAGTTTGTTTTTACTTCTTGCTAATTCATACAGCATTAATAAATAAAGTCTAATGTCTGAAATTATGTGTGTACTTATAATAATATAACAACTTATATTCTTCAATTCTAATACAGAAAATGAGAACAAAACATTGCCTAAATCTACAGAGAATTTAAATAATTGGGACTCAAACTACTGAGACTATACTGTGCTTTATTTGAATATATTTATATTTCATATTTATATTTATACTTCATATTTATATTTTCATATTTATACTTTTTACAAATTATTAAATTAAAATAAATATATTTCAACTCTGTTATATTTTATTTATTTCAAGAAAGATGTAAATTATTAATTTTATGATTTTGTTTTATTTTAAATAAAAATATATAATTAAAAAATAAGTTTAGCACTTACTTCATTACATTGTTCTAAATTTAAATATTCTAACTGCTTCAAGTTTGAAGGCACTTTTAAAAGAGAAATTCCTGTGATTCGATATAATCCAAGTAAATCAATTCCTCTCAAATTACTATAAATAGAAATTTTATTTTCATGATAATATAATTCAGATATAATATATTGCAAATATATATATTTAAATACTGTATACTAAAAAATATTACTGGCAGTTGGTAACAATGGATTCCAAGCCAATATCTGTGATTTTCCAACACCACTGTAAACCTAAATATCTTAATTCTGTACAACTGAAAAAATATTATTTTTAAATTTAATATTTGAAAATTTGGTTTTTAGTTTAATATATAAAATATATATATTTTAATAAACATGGAGAATTAAAACAAAACTAATATTAAAACTTTTTCATGAATATTAAAGTACTTTTTCATAATAATTACTCACCATTCTGTCATATTTTTTATTCCATCATCTTCAATCATAAGACTATCAAATTCTAGGAATGTTAGAAATTTTAATTTAGGACCAACAAATAAAGCTTCTAAAGCTTTAGCAGTAAGATTTGTTCCTCTTCTTAATTTTAGATAATGAAGTTTTGAAAGTTTCTTGTAATTAAAAAAAGGCAAAAATAAAAATGAGCATTTTATGTAATAAAAATTTTGAAATTTTTATTAACAAAGTGAAAAATTGATAATTGACAAAATAATTTTACAAAATATAAGAAAAGTTTAAGTAAATTTCACTTACATTAGATATTCAAAAAATTTAACCCTTTAATAATGATAAAATAAAAATACTTTCTGACTTATAGCTCATTAATTGCAAAAGACTACTATTATAGGAGTTTACAAGCTTATTTGCCTCTCTTAAATAAATAAGTACAAACTCAGGAGAGGTTTTAAACTTTTTATAATATTTACTGTATAACATTTTCAACTTATTTTTCAGACCCTCTTCAGTACATAATGATTATAGAATATTTTTAGAGCATAGCAAATGGAATACATTTTAAGAAGTTTGAATACATTAAAACAAAATCAAGCAAAGTATAATATTAATTGAGATAATCATAGTTTTTTTTATATCAAATATTAATATAAATTAGTATATAATTATAACTTATGTTTTTTTTTATGGATTAGGCTTAAGTAAAGAAGAAATCTTAAGCACTAAGCAGAAATAAAACCTTAGTGCTTCAGATTTCTTCTTTACTCTGATTAGTTGCAGAATGTTTACAGCTTAAATAGGCTTAAGTAAATAATAATCTAGATATATTATAGATTATTTAAAGTTACCATCATTAAGACATTGGCAAATACTCCAGTTGATTAATAATCATTGTTTTTGTTTATATCGTTCAACTTCAATAGCTTTGATAGTGAATGCACCAAATGGAGATCCACTATAAAATTTATAACAGATTAGATTTATTTCTCTCTCTTCAGTTAAACAGGGAACAGTGAATGTTAAAAACTAGGAATGCAATATCATGTATAAACAAATATATAATTCAACTTCCAAGTTACATAAAAGATAAAATAAAAATGATAATAGCAGATTAAACATTTAAAATAATAATAAACATTTAAGGTAACTAGGATATAATAGTATGAATTATAAAAACAATGATGTTAGATATATTGCATTAGTGTGATTAAAATTCTGCTATCACTTATTCCTAGTTACTAATGAGGAATCATTATTCCTGAAATTAATTAAGTTTTCTTTATGATCATGGATATATTCCAAATCTTGTGAAAATTGGACTTCCTAAATGGAATTCAATGTTTTATATCATTTGTTTTTTGCTTCCCTAGAATAAGCATTTGCACTAATATAGTGTTTTCTTTTCTAGTTTTATCATTTTTTTGCATATTTTCTATTACTTGGGAGTTTGAATTACCTAAGTTTACTTACTTGGAAGCTCTTTTTTTGTCAATGTTCACAATACTCTATGCCAGGGCTGCCCAACCTGTCGATCGCAACAAGCTTTTTAGTCAATCACAAGCCTCCAACCATCTTCTGATCAACTTGCTTGTTAAACTTCCAATTTACAATACGTAGTAAAGGTTCTTGTTGAAACAAGAATAGTGAGGTTATCCCTACGCATTTTTGTTCTTTGTGTCCTTTATCATTTATTAAGTAATAGCAGATTAGATCAAACTGTAGAATATAATAATATATCAAAAACAATAAATGAAGATTATTTCGATGGGTAAGCAAAAGTTGGTTGGACAAATGCGTTCACAGGTTCAAATGTCTTTTCTTTCTCTATTAGCACTAAAAGAATTAAATTTATTAAAAAATAAACTTCAATTATTTAATTTTTTTTTTCTTTTTTAGCCATAAAATTATGAGCGTAGAAATATTAAAACTTATCATTACCATGATGAATGGGAACATGATTTCTTTTTTTCATGGTTGATTACCAAATGCTCTTGTCTAATATGTAATTCAGTTGTTGCTATTCCAAAAAAAGTTGTCTCTAATATGTAATTCAGTTGTTGCTATTCCAAAAAACGGAAATATCAAAAAACATTTTCGAACAATGCTCTCCAATTATGAAAAATGAATATCCGAAATACGATGAGCAAAAATTATAGATTTAAAATTGAACTTATATTCACCACAAAATATGTTCGTAAAAATTTTAAAATTATCTCCTTCGTCATATAATCCAAATCTTGAATCAATTGCAAAATCTACATGTTGCCAAATATCGCATTAAAATTTTTGTTTATATATTCGTAATTATTTTCATATTTTCATCTTGTGAAGAATTGTTTATTTTACTTAATAAATTTTGAATTATATAGATGACATTGCTATTTCTGTACTTTTATTCCCTGGATATCGGTAGATCACTATATCGCTCCGGTGAAAAAAGTAACTCACGATCATAAAAAAATTGGGCAGCCCTGCCCTATGCAATTAAAGCAGAACAAATGAGCCCAAAAGTGCTTCTGTACTAATAGTTTTTTGTCAATAAAAGATCATTTTTCATATATAGTTTTCGGTATGTTAAAAAGTAATTCCAAGTTTTATTTGATAAATATGTTTATTACAGCAACTGCTCATAAGAGGCACTGGCATCAACAGAACAAAATATGACATCTACTATAGAGAAAGCACATGTGTTGTATCGATTGACAAAACAAAATCATCAATCACTGTTCAGAGGAGATACAGGTTAACTTATGGTAAACAATCATCAAATAAAAGAATGATTAACGTCTGGATGAATACCTTTTTGGAGACTATATCGGTAGTGAAAAGGAAGAGCAGCAGGCAGCCCTCCAGCACATCAGATGAGATGGTAGATGAAATCAGATTAGCTTATCTCCAAAGCCCATGGAAATCTGTGCAAGTGAAGTCACAGTAGTTACAAGTACCATGGTCCACTGTACTCTGAACAGTAATTGGCAATTTTGTTTCGGCAAGCTATACTGCAAACTGTGCTTTCTCTATGGTAGACATCAACTTTTGTTCTGTCGATGCCAGTGCCTCTTATGAATAGTTCCTGCATTAAACAAATATATCAAATAAAACTTTTGGAGTTACGTTATAACATACTGAAAACTGTATATGATTAAGTTATTATGTTCAAAAGTTATTAAATATTGTTATGGTACAAATCTTTTATTGACATCCTGTATATTCATTAGTTTGAAATTTATTAGAAGGAAAACATAGCATGGTGATATCATAAGCCTCACTCTCTTTTGGGAAGTAGCCTAAAAAAGATATAAAATAAATTTCAAATATAACTGAAATTTCTTTTATATATTTTGATTTTTTTTATATATAACAACATTGAATGTTTCTACTTAATAGATAATTTTTAGGAATTCATTAGCTATTATTAAGATAAAGAAATAATAACTATAATATTATATAATATTGATACTTTTACATAATTTAATTTAAACTATATATAACTTAAGCTGCATATAACAGGATTATTTAGAGGAATGGAAATATTTCTATAGTAAATAAACTATCTTTCCTGCCAATAGAGAAGTTTCTTAAGTTTGTCTATTGATTTTTTTAATTATTTTTTATATAGTGTATTTTTATTACTTTATCAGCATTAAGAAAATTTTTTATGATATTATGATTATTATATATGGTATCATTTTTATAACTTCATCATCAGAAGTTTTTTTATAATTTACATTCTATTATTTTCAATAGTATTTATATGTTTATTCATTTTATTTTATTTTATATATGGTGATTATAATTAAGATATATCACTTGATTAATGTATAGCTGAAAACTTATTTACTTGTATGAAATTAGATAAAGATGATATTTAGATCATGAAAAAAAGAATTTGCAAAAAAGTGATAACTTCACAGAGTGATATTTGAGCAAAAGATAAAATTGTTTGCAGCCATATAGATACTATTAATTATTTTAATCACATTGTATACTTATTTACATCACATGTTTCAAATTATGCAAATCAAACTGCTCAAGTGTATCATATGTATAATGCCATTAAAATAAATTGTATAATGTGAAAACAGTTTGAATTTTTGTCTTAATGTCAAAGTTTTTGGAATTATTTTTTCCTTGGATTTTTTTTTTAATCTGGACATCATTTGTTCCTAATTTTGCCTTAATATGCCTAAACAGTTTTTGTATTATACAGATAGTCCTCAATTTATGAGGGGATTTGGTTCAAATTCACCATTATAAGTTGGATTTGGCCAGAAGTCAAAAATGAAGGCTAAAATTTATGGATTTCTACTACTAATGTTCACTAGGACATTAACATTATCTTAATAATCATAGCAAACACAAAACTACAAGAATTGGACACAAAAAAACTTTCCATATATCAGACCATTGGGTTAGAGACTCAAACTCATGGAATTGCATTGATCAATCACAGAATTTATTGATTACATCACTATCGTAAATATGAATATTTGTAAGTCAAGGATTAACTATAGATCATCAAGGTGACACATCTTAATTTTAGACATCTTGTATTTAGATTCTATATAAAAAATTATTTTAATCCATATTTATTTCTTTTTCTATAATCAATAATAAGTAACTTATATAATCTCAAACATTCTTCAACTAATATTTTACTGAGTCAGCAAAAAATTATTTCATTATATTGATTATTTTATATTTTTGACTTTTTTTATTGCAGTGATATAAGTTAATATTAAACAATCTTTAAAAGAAAAGAATTTGAGCTGGTCTCACTAAAAAAACATAAAATCAAAGCACTACGAGCAGTGAACTAAAATTTTAACGTTTATTATACAGTGGTAAAAAACTCTTTCGGTATACAGTGATACCTCAGTTCACGAACACAATCCATTCCTTGACCCTGTTCGTGATCCGAATACAGTGATACCTCGGTTCACGAACACAATCCGTTCCTTGACCCTGTTCGTGATCCGAAAAGTTCGTAATCCGAATCAATTTTTCCCATTGCAATTAATGTAAATCCAAATAATACGTTTTTTGTCCTAGAAAAAATTTTTAACATGTTATGGCTTTATGTTGGAAATAATACAAAATGGAAATAAATGAACAGTAATATTAGAAGAAAGCATGTTTAATACCACCTTCACTAACACACAACAGTAATATTAGAAGAAAGCATGTTTAACATCACCTTCACTAACACTCCAGTAATATTAGAAAAAAGCATGTTTAACACCACCTTCACTAACACTTAATATGGTTTTATGTGTGGAAATAATACAGAAAGGAAATAAATATAACAGTAACAGAAGAAAGCATGTTTAACACCACCTTCACTAACACTTTTAACTTTTTGGGAGCTGAAGAAAGCATGTTTAACACCATCTTCACTAATACTTTTAACTTTTTCGCCATAATAAGGGATAAATTTAATTAAATAAAGAAAAAAACTAAAAAAATATAACAGTAATATTAGAAGAAAGCATGTTTAACTTTTTTGGGAGTGGCATGTTTAACACCACCTTCACTAACACTTTTAACTTTTTTGGGAGCCGTGTTTAACACCACCTTCACTAACACTTTTAACTTTTTTGGGAGCCTTAAGGGGAATAAATTTAATTAAATAAAGAAAAAAACTAAAATATTAACACTTGTTGGAACTTTACTGTACCTTCACTAATACTTTTAACTTTTTTGGGAGCCATAATAAGGGGATAAATCAGAAAAAAACTAAAATATCAACACTTGTTGGAACTCTACTGTACCCATAACTAATACTTTGAATTTTTTTGAGATCCATAATAAGGGATAAATTTAATTAAATAAAGTAAAATATCAACACTTGTTGGAACTTTACTGTACTCATAAGAGCTGGGCGAACCGGAATTGCTGCTGGGGGCGAGGCTGTGCGCAGGGTTTTGTGCGCCGCGAGTCACGTGCGTTTCATGCACTCCGTGCGTGTGTGTTCGGGATAATAAGAAGTTCAAAAGATGATTTCGTCAATAAACTAGCTCAAATTTAAATTTAAAGAAATTTAGAAACTGCTTATTTCAAGTCTCACTAAAAAAACATAAAATCAAAGCACTACGAGCAGTGAACTAAAATATTAACGTTTATTATACAGTGGTAAAAAATGCTTTCGGTATACTACGATACCATCCTCAGTTATGCATACAATAGAACAGTTTTTTAAAAAACTGTTCTATTGTATGCATAACTGAGGATGGTATCGTAGTATACCGAAAGCATTTTTTACCACTGTATAATAAACGTTAATATTTTAGTTCACTGCTCGTAGTGCTTTGATTTTATGTTTTTTTAGTGAGACTTGAAATAAGCAGTTTCTAAATTTCTTTAAATTTAAATTTGAGCTAGTTTATTGACGAAATCATCTTTTGAACTTCTTATTAATTTTTTTACATTAATAATCTGTTGTTTTAAATCTTTTGATTAAACAGTATCATTATATATTTTCAATGCTTTAAATTATTAATGGAGTAATTGTTAATTAATTTGATGAATATTAATATCTGATAGTTTAAGTTTTCAAAATTGGGATCAATCCAAAATTGTTCATATCTAAATAACAAATTAAGCTTATGTAACCTTTGATCTGCTGGCTTATCAGTAAATTATATTAAAAAAGTTATTTCCTTTTCATATGTTTCTTTTAGTGATGATAAATTTTCATAAATATTTATGATATTATATATTTCATTAAATGTCATTGAATTATCATAAATATATAATACATTTAGTTAAAATTTATTTAATGATATATTTCTCAATCTGTCCAAATTAATAATTTAGTGAACTCTCTATACATATAATTGTTTTATCAGTGAATTAAAATTTTTTGTAAAATATGGATAGATTAATATTTTAAAAATGACAGTTATTTAATGTTTTGGATATCTAATAAATCAATAGCAGCTAAGAAAATAAATTTTATTGAAATTTATATCATTATTTATAAAAAAGTTATTAGATATCAAATTAATAAAAATTTTCAAACTATAGTACAGTATCTTATTTAATTATCCATAAATAAAAACCAAATTTATATTTTTATACAATTACAATATTAGAAATAAAACTAACCTTTAAATGAAAGAGACTATCATCTGTAATCATTTCAGCAAATGATATACCTAATTTTACTAAATGAAGACACTGACCAAGGCTTTTATAACTTTTATCAGTTAGTTCTTCTCCATCCAATTCAATACAATGAAGTGTAGCTTGTAAATTTTCACATAAGAAACATATTGCACTGAAAAATTAAGTATATAGGTCAAAATAAATTATTATTTTATTATATTGATGATGCATTTCCACACATTTTTAATCTGGTAAAACAGTTTTTAAGTAATATTTTTGATAATCATGTCTTTAAATAGACATTTCCTTGTAACTTAGTCTACAGGTCGCTAGATCACAACTGTGAAAATTTCTGGTTATGAGATTATCTAAAAGAAACGATGTTTTAAACCAATTAACTTTTAACTTATCACTTACAAGAATCTATCACACAAAATGTAGCAGTTATTCAGTAATTATCATCACAGATGTTATTACTGGAATAGCTTTGGAAAAGCAGTATTCAGTCTTTAATATTATTCACAATACTGAAGAGGGGATACTGCTTGTCCTAAAAAAATATACAGATACAGATAAATTTTATATTTAATGTAAACTCTTGATTAAAACCAAAATGTATTTATTTATGTGAAATTGTATTTATTTATGTGAAGCAAGAATTTTATTTTTAAAAAACCACATGATAATGAAAAGCATTCTAAAATATTACTTTCTTTTGAAATTCCCTGTATATTAAATTACATTATTTTGAATGTTTAAACATACTGTATATAAATTATACAAAATAAGCATAAAATACATCTAACATTTGAATTTTCATCATTTTTCTTTCCTAAATACAGAAACAAGTTATTTTTTGAAAAGAAGAATTTATAAATATATGACAATATATAGAAATGTAACATTTTAAATTATGTTCAAAATTTAACATACAATTTATTATTATATAATATATCTGGAAAGTCTGACTACAAACACAATCAGTCAGACTTTCAGATTAAAATTGCAGAAAATCTTTTTTATAAATAAAATTATTTATATTTATAAGATATTTTCTTAAAATAAAGTTTGTTTCTAATAATAACAAAGTCACAGTTTGTTTGAAAGCAATTTCATCTCCATAACAATTGAATCACAAATATTTCTGATTATTTTGCATTCATTTAAAATTATTGATTAAAACCAAATACAGGTGCTCCTCTAATATAACAAAACTTACATATGAACATAGTTCATATGCAAGTTTTGTTTGTAACTCAGATATTGCTGTTATTTTGGTTCCAAAAGTATTGAAATACTTTATACAAGGAAAAAGAAAAACTTCATCATAAAGATTGGCATGTGATAGGGGGGCATTGAAACAAGTCAAAAAAGGTGCCATTTAGATCATATATTCATTGACATTTTTGATTTGTTTTGATGTCCCCTATCAATATGCAAAACTTTATGACTAAGTTTTTCTTCACCTATGTGTAATGTAATATGTTTCACAATTGGATGAATTAAAAGTTTCTTATTTCATATATTTTAATGAAAAGTTCTGATAAAGAGAGGGATTTTTGATATAATTGCCATCATCTTGATATACTGCCATATGTAAACTAACTATAATTTTACATTATATTGGTTGCTAGAACATTTTGCTATCATATTACTTAAAATTATTGAAAAGTTTTTGAAATTTTGCAAAATTTGAAAATGAAATTTTATGTTTGTAAGTATAAATGTTCCTAAATAGAGGAGTGCCTTAACTGAATTATTCAAAGATTATAGGCCTATTTAAAAAAACAATAACTTTATTTAATTATTAATTAAATTATCAGTACTAGATATACTACAAAAAATTGGCAGTTAAGACATTGAATAAAATAATTATTTTTACAAAAGATTACAATTGAAATATAACAAGAAAATATAATTTAACATAAATGATTACTTATGGAAAAAAGTCCCAATAGAAATTCTTAATAATAAAATTCAAATAATATTTCTAATACTATCATGATACTAAGTTCAAGTCAATCCTATTATAATAATGTTAGAGCTTTAAAGAATAATGATATAACTTACGCTGTTGTTGAACATAGTCATATATGTGGACGTATTATTGATTTAAATATAGTAAAGATAATTAAATTAAAAAAAATATATATTTATTTTATCAAATTCAATAAGAAAGTTTCTTATTTTTTATTTTAATTAATTTGCTTGTTTAATTTTTTTCTGTTTTTTTTTATAAAATATATTTCTTTACACAGGAAAAAAAAATAAAGCTACGTCTTAGTTATAAATATGGATTGTTAAATATTCAAGTATTATTATTGTAAAAATTTAATTAATTTAATATTCAGATACAAATATAGTTAGTATCATTCCATATTAAAATGAATGATGTAATGATTTCGAAGAGCATAATTATTTTATCAATTCGATAAATTTCGTGAAAAAATTTAATTCCATTTTGTGAGTTAAAAATCATTGTTTTGAATATATCAGAATATTTAGTTAAAAAGAAAAAAATTAAAATAATGAGAAAAAGTTTGTAATAATGTAATGGAAAACATGATATTTATTTCACATGAAGGTTAATAAGAAAATTGTGTAATCACAGTTTATTCAATTGCGATGCAACGAAGAGTTTTAAGAATTTAATGAATAAAACAAATCAGATAAATTTCCGATGGTTCAAGAACATCTTTAATTGTAAAGTTGAACAAGAAATAAGCAGTTGCACTAAAATGCCAATTCTACTTTTAGAAATAATAAATCTTATTGATTTTTTGCGATCATTACAGCACTAAATTCCTATGACATCTGTCATGGAAAAGTCCTAATTGATGGCAACCAGTCGTACCAAATACCAAATTGATGTAGATGGAGAATGATCTATACAGACTCGAATCTAAATTACTTAAAATACATATTGTAACATATAGTGAATGAATCTATCAAAAAATTTCTATTGGATAGTATTATAATGTTAATACTAAAATATTAATTAAATAATATTAATATGTATTTATTCTAAGTGATAACGGATTTATAGATAAGGAAAAGCGATTTTAAATAATTGAAAAGTAAATTGGAAGATAGAATAAGAAACATGTTAGAGCTTTAAAGAATAATGATATAACTTACGCTGTTGTTGAACATAGTCATATATTGTATGTGGACGTATTATTGATGTAAATATAGTAAAGATAATTAAATTAAAAAAAAATACAAACGTAAATTAAAAGAAAATAACTAAAGAAATAATGCTAAAAACAAACAATTAATAATAGTAATTAATTTAATAGGAATAGAGTAGAAATAAACAACATTAATATGATTAAAAAGAAAAATGTAAAAATATATATTAGAGACGTTGATGTCATAGAGTAATAATATGTAAATTAGAACATAAAATATCAAGAAGGAAGAATTAGATGTTGTTTGATAAAATTTAAAAATTATGTAGTGTAATATTAAAGAAGATAAATTAATATGATGCAATCAAAACTAAAAATATAATTAAAATTTAAAAATTTTTAAATAATTTAAATAGAATGTAATTAAAAATGTATTTGCCTATAGGATAAGGACTTAAAGTTTAACTGTGAAACAAAAAAAAACGACGGAAAGAGAGCTGGCATTGAAATACCGAATATTATAGTGAATCGGAGCAAGATAGAAATCGGGGGAAGTAGCTTATTTTTCTCTAGTTCGTCACTATTTAAACAGGTGGCGATAGAAAATGGTTTATTATAACATCCTATAAGCCTGCCAAAAATACAGAAGATGACTATTATCAGATTATCAATAACTCGTATTGGAAATCGAGAAATTCCTAGTGAGTGTTAGAATTTTTATCAAAATTATACAGCCATTTTTTGAAGTATTATTATTAATCGTAATAATATCAGTAGAGTAAAAATTAATATATGTAATGTGTAGTGGATACTTTAAAGAATACTTCGCTTTTGATGATCGTTCTAATTTAGCCATTTTAAGTCATGTGATTAAAAGTTGCATCTCATTCTAATCAACAGGAAAGATGGCATTTTTTTTTTCTGGATTAGATGCCGAATTTAAATTTTAGCATTTATAACTTGTTTTCATAAACTAAATGATAAGAATATATACTAGGACACGAGCAGAGATCTTTGGTTCGAAGAAAGTTTAAAACTTGCATCATAACATATAAACAGATGAGGCATGAATTGTTTCAATGCTTCACACATATATGGTAAGCCTATACCTATCTTACAGGATGTTAAAAAGGAGATTATAGAAAAATATGGCATAGGCCCACACGGTAAATAATTCATTATATGTTTAATGCTAAATGTATATGAAGGGCTTAAAAAACGATAAAAACAATTTTCTATTAAATGTTTGAGACAGCTTATTTTATATGGACAAACAGACAACTCCTACATCTTTCTTAATTAAAACAGATTACTCTATACTAATTCTTGAATTTCATGATATGGAACCACAAAAAAAATACAAAAGAATCGAATGTGGCTCAAGAGCCGCAACTTGGCCACCGTGGTATATACGATATCTAAATAACAGATTTTATTTAATTCTTCTAATTTTATAAAATTTAATAATTTATTCTAGTAAAATATACACGGTATAATGAATAAAAAGTTTATTGGATGAGTAAATAGTTCACTTGCTATTTATTAAAGTGAATATCATCAAAAGCGCAGTGGCATCTTACTCCGAATATTCGGGGGTAAAATGACTAATTGTAACTTTTTTAAAATTATAAATCATAACCCGATTGTTATTTCAAAGCAAAACTCTTGTAAGTTTAAGTAAAATATATGAAATGATAATATTCAAATTTAATATTAGTTTTAGTGTCAGAAAAAAAAAAAAACTTGTAAGTTTAAGTAAAATATATGAAATGATAATATTCAAATTTAATATTAGTTTTAGGGTCAGAAAAGAAAAGTTGGTCAACTTCCCCGATTCACGATATGTAAATCAATATAAAAAAGAATTTTAAGAATTGTAAAATATCTTATGTATAAGTTTTCTTTTTAGTAATTTTAAATATTTTTAGTCAAATGTACTGATGAGGAATGAAGGCTATTTATACTTCAACTCTAAATGCGTTTACTCTTTGGAAAATAAAAGATTTTGAGCTGTTGTTATCTGAAGGCCGAGTTAGTGAAGAAAAAGGCCAGAAGAAAACTATAATTGAAAAGTAAAATAAAATAGAGCAGCGTTTATCAAACTTTTTGACTGCGAATCCACTGTAGGAATTGCATTTTGTATTATGACCCAATATATGTGTGATAAATCAGACAAAAATTTTGTGTTAATTATTCTCAATTATTAGTTATTAACCAATGCTAAATATTTGTTATGAATGGCACATATTGGCAAAAATGAATCGCTTTCAGAAAAGTTTTATTTTATAAGTTGTATTGGAAATATTTTTGTACATTATTTTCTGTTCATTGTGACCCAATTTATTTATTTAGCAATCCACTAAGGGTCTCGACCCGCAGTTTGAAAATCCCTGAATTAGAGTGACGAAAATATGACCTAAAAATTACGAAAAGGATGAATTTTTAATAATAAAAAAATAATGACCGCAACGATAAAAATCTCAATAAGTATTTTTACAAACCAATTTCATGGATTTTTAATGATGAAATGAGGTAGAAAACGAGATTATACGATGATGAATTTGATTGCTTAGTTGCTTTTTTCCCACATCATATTGTTGCGTTATTAATGTTTAATCGAGTTTAATCTGTTATATATATATTTAATGATGAAATGAGGTAGAAAACGAGATTATACGATGATGAATTTGATTGCTTAGTTGTTTTTTTTCTACATCATATTGTTGCGTTATTAATATTTAATCAAGTTTAATCTGTTATATATATATTTTTTTTAAATTAAATAAAAACATTAAATATCCATTATATATTGTATTATTTTTACTTATTTCATTAATTTAAAGTTGCGATATATCTCAATTTAATAAATTTATTAATCAATCCAATAAAAGTTCGACAATATAAATTAAAATCTATTATTCATTAAATAATTCTTATTTAATTTATATATACTTTATGTAGATTATAATTAATGTTGGAGCTGAACTATATAATTTCCATTAAAATTTGTTCATCAAGATTGCTATATGAACTAATAAGATTTACTTTATGAACTAATATGAACTAATAAGATTTACTTTTTTTTTGCTATATGAACTTTTAAGATAATGTATTTAACAACATAAAAACAGTACAGATGTGTATCAAAATTAACATAGGAAATATATCTTTAGTTGATAGTGATAGAAGAAAACAGCGAATATGATATATAGTTCAGAACGATAACTATAAAATATCATATTAGTAGAATATAATATTGCTATATTAATATAGCTAATGTTTGCTCAGAATATGCAAAACAGAACTAACATATCGATGAGGAAGAGTATGCATATTAAAGATAATAATATTAAACACAGCTTATTAATATATAGAAGAATATTATTCACTTATATGGAATTTGAAAATCGTATAATGACAATTATGGAATAAAAAATGATACAATGATACTGTAAAAAAATAATATAAATAATTGAAGAAATGTATAAAAATTATATATATTGCTTTAGTTTGAGTATAGTTTAATAAAATAAAACTTTGGTAATATAGTTAAGCACTTGCTGACTAGTTTTAGAAATTCTGTTATGTCATTGGACTGAAAACTGTGTTTGAAATGTTTATTTCGTAGATATTTTCAACTGAATAGGTTGTTGAAATCTTAATCTGTTATGGTTCCTAACTTTTGTGCATGAAATCTGTTGGTTGAAAATCAATGAATTCTCTTTCCAAGTGCATGATATGTTTAGTTTGACTGTAACTAAATAATGCATTAGATAAGTATCTATTGGTTAACTATTATTACTATTATATTTATTGATTTAGGTAGAATTAAACAGCACGATAATGATGTAAAAATTCTAATTTAGGTTCTTAGCGTTGTTGTTTATTTTAATTAGGCTACTTTACATTACAAATGAATTTTATTCTTTAAATAACACATAAATACTGTACATTAATAAAACTTTTTCAGTTTGCAATAACTGTTTCAATAAAATTCATTTTCAGCAATGATTTCCGTGATATTTTCACACCAATCGAATGATGAATTAGTCAAAAATGATAAAAATAAATTTCCCAAATGGAAAAATTAAGCAATTTACGGAAATAACATTTTATTTAATTATGCAAAATTTATATTTTATTTTCCATCAGATTATCAGTTAATTTTTACGAAATTAAAGCGAACTTTGGCTAATATCAAACTCATAGTATTTTTATTTTTTTTTAATCTAAGAAAAAACGTTTTTATCAGATATCTTTGAAATGATAGACAATTTTAATAGACGTCTAAAATAGTTCTTGGCGAGAAAGCACAGAAACATAACTAAAAATACCGGTGATACTACGTTCAATTTTTTTTGTTAAAAATTAAACTACAATATCTTTTCATATGATAACATAAAACAAATGCTCACTAATTATAATTTTATATATTTTTTTCATCCAATTTAAATTAATCAAACAAAAACCTTTTGAATAAACTTCAAAGTATTTTTATACTTAATAATAAAATGCGAACAAATTATGCATATTTAATCTTAGAATAAAAGAAATGTGGAAAAAATTCTCTATAGTAAAATAATCTTTTGAATTATTTAAAAAAACGATACTTGAATTTTTATTATGATATTTCATTTTACACTTTTATCACAATTTATTTCATAATTGGCTATTTATGATATCGAATCGTGTATCTGTTTTAAGTATCACAATATATCTTATTATATGAATTGTATATATATTTTCTGTTGAATTTTTAAAGGTAACAATATATCACTTGCAAATATTATTTTTTCCTTAAATACGTTTAAAAATTATTATTATCTAAATTTAATAATTAAATTGATTTATCTATTCCTATAACGACTATGATTTAGTGTAGGCATATCTACATATTATGGTATATATAAACAACCATTTAAGTTCGATTTATTACGGCCATATTAAATTCTGGATAGCATTTGAAACAACCATTTATATTGTAATTGATAATAATGCAAATTTATTGTAAACATATCCTCAAAAATTTGCAATAAGATAATAATATATAAATATATTATTATCTTTCATTAAACTTTGACGTAGGAGTAATCGCTATATAATATCGCAAATAATTATAAGGCACTGTTTAAGCAAAGGAACCAGTAATCCAAATATTTATCAATAAAAAAAAATTAAAGAAAATCTTACATTTAAAAATATTAAGCTATTGAAAAGGGAATTAATTCAAGCTGTGATGAATATAAGTAAATACGAAAACTGAAAAATATTTTAGAAGATATATGTGGAGAAAGAAAATTATTTTATATTTATGCAGATATAAAGAATTATTAAATAAAATCATAAGTATTAGCCTCATATCATTATCGATAATTTAGAAAATTTTCGTTTCTCGATAAAACTTTGATGCCTTATCAAATTCTAAGGAAGTCTCGTGAGAGATAACATTCCAAGGGAGTTCATTAAAATAACAGTAAAGAACCGAAAATATTAATATTCAATTTAATTTAAAAATTTATCAACTTTGAAATTCGTCTAATGAATTTGTACAAATCATTATGTTATTTTAATCCTTTCACCTAAGGCAAACACTGAATAAATGTTGAACAGTCAGCTTTAGTTATCATTTGGAGAGTTCTGTTTATGTTAATAAAAACTAGTTAAGGAAAATAATTGATTTATATTTTAGAAAATATTAAATTTGGATTATAACTGAAAAGTTTCAAATTAAGCATTCCATTATAAGATTAAGAAATGACATTTAAAATAATTTTAAAATAGAAGTAAATACTTGTAAGTATATTTAAATTTAACAAGAATTATGAATTAAAATTTTCTTAATAAATAGATTATAATGAAAAAATAGAATCCATTTTTTGACATATTTTTATCGAACTAAAATATAATAAGTTATATATAAGTTTAGTGAAGTCGTATACATTGATATAAAATGAATTCATTTTATATTCCTTATTAATAAAGTACTAATAATTAATAGAATTGATCCATTTTAGATCAAAAATTATATTTACAAACAGAGAAAAAATTATTCACAAAATATTTCATAAATAAATAAACGAAAATAGAGAAAATGCTGACTTCTGCAACGAAATGAATTTCTTCATTGGGCGTGTAATAAGATAAAGGAAAACTGAAATATTTCAATAGCTTTAAAAAATAATAATAATAAATGAAAGGAAATGTACAAAGAATGACTCGTATTGATCGAGAGCAGGACTGAAATACAAATCAATTAAGTAATTTTTTTAATTAATTGCCAAACTAAAATTAAACATTGAACCATAAGAAAATATTCGTAACTAGAATGTATTAAAAATGAAGAATGAAATTCGAAATGAAAAATATCAAAAGTTGAAGGACACACAAATGAAAGATGTGATCTTTCCTTTCATTTTTCTTAATCGAAAAAAATTCCGCTTTAATTTTAATAAATTAAATTTATATTATTTTATTTCAAATTTTACTTGTGATACGAAAGGCTTTGGATTTAAAAATTTTATTCCGTTGACAGTTTATAAAATAAATTAAAAATTTTATTCAAACCTTGCAGCCATACCTCCAACCAGGTGTAATAGATTGTTTCCCTTTTCGTAAAATGAAAACAGCATTAGCAAGGATGAAGAAAATAAAAAGGCTCTGGGATTAGATAGAATAACTACTGAATTTTAAGAAAGTTTGGATCTGCCGGATGGTCTTTTTTTGTCAACAGATTACACTACACTCTATTCTCTAGGAATACTATGTGACGGGGTGAAACAAGCCCTTCCACAGGCTGTCCACCCCTGAGGAGCGGTTAGCCGGATTGTGGAGAACGGGAATCGACGGGCCGGGCTCGGACCCAATGATAAATATTTTCAAGGGGAGGGATCCGAGACTCGAACCCGGGTCCTCCAGAGTGGAAAGTCGAAGCGTTTCCACGCAGCCGATCTGGTGTCGGCCGGATGGTCGCGTGGTCTGGATCCCACACCTCCAGTTTTTCAGGATGGGTTTGACCCGGCCCGTTGAACCCCATCCTTTAACCATTCAGTTGACCCCATCATGGGTATTGGCCAGTGATAGGCTCTATAAGTGACCGCCCCTAGATACAGTATATCCTTCGTGCGATATGGCTGCTTAATTAATCTAGCGTAACCTTGGAAAAGTTTGAATGAAGTAGAAATCGAGTGGCTTACTAGTCTGTTCGACAAAATCCTAAAGGAAAGAAAAATGTTTGATGAATAGAGGAAGAGTTTCATAATAATTATTTTTAAAAATAAAAGTAATGTACAAGATTATACAAACTATAGAGGCATAAAACTTTTGAGCCATGCAATGAAATTTTTCGAGAGGATCAGGAAAGAAATTTCCATATCAGCAAATCAATTTGACTTCATGCCAGGTAAATCCACAACGGAGGCAATATTTATTCTAAGACAAACAATGGGAAAGTATAGAAAAATAAGAAGAGATTTGAATTTAATTTTCATTCACCTCAAAAAGGCTTAAAAAAGAGTGCTAAGGAAGGTTTTATGGTGTATATTTCATTAAAAAGGATATTTTTGGTTTATATAATTAAGGATATGCATGAAGAAATAACAACAAGTGTCAGGAGCTTCTGTGGTGAAACAGAGAGTTTTCCAGTAAAAGTTGGGCTATAGCAAGGTTCTGCGCTAAGTCCATATCTTTTCGTGTTGGTACTAGATGAAGAGAGGAAGTACCATGGTGTCTTATGTATGCAGACAATGTAATCTTGGTAGATGAATCAACAGAGGAGAGTTAACACTAAGTTGGAGAATGGGTTAAGGTGTTGAAAATAAAGATATAAGAGTCAATAGAAAGAAAACAGAATACATGAAATGTGACTTTAGTAAGAATGGGAAAAAAAATTCCTGTTATGATTGGAGAGGATTCGCTTCAAAGTACTGAAAGTTTTAAGTACCTGGGATCTATTCTGCACTAAAATGGGAGTATTGATGGAGACGCACTAAATAAAATGGGAACTGATTGATCTAAATGGAGACAGCCAAGTTCAATTCTCTGTGATCGCAGGATTCTTACAAGACTTAAAAAATTAGGTTAAGTTAGTTAAGCCGCCATATTACACAAGATATATACTTTATCTGGTGGTGGTCACTTCTCGAGCCCATAGCAGGCTAGCCAACACCATGACGGGGTCAACCGGAAAATTGAAGGATGAGGTTCCATGGCCGGACCCGGACCCGTACTGAAAAACTAGAGGTGTGGGACCCGGATTTAGATTTGAATCTGGATTCTCTAGGAGTCTAGGGTAGTAAGACAAAGCTTTACCAGGCGGCGGACAAGATTTAAAAGGAAATTTTATAAGTCAGTTATTAGACCAGTTACGTTATATGGAACGGTTACGGAATGCTAGCCAATCAAAAAAGTCAAGGAATGAAAGCTGCAGGTAACAGAGATAAGAAATTTAAGATGGATGTCCGGTGTATCAAAGAAAGATAAGATAAGGAATGAACATATCAGGGGAAGTTTGAAAATTGCACATGTGCGAGAAAAATTGCATGAAGTGAGGTTAAGGTAGTTTGGACATGTAGCGAGATTTGAGACGGACACTTTGAAAAGAATATTAAATTTGGACGTAAGAAGTCACAGAAACCAAAGAAAATTTGGAAAGAGACAATAAAAATTGATTTGAAAGAATGCGGAATCTCAGAGGAAATAGCCCAAAACAGGACATGGAATAAGCGGAATCGAAAAGCAGACCTGAAGTAATGGAATAGACGAATTTAAATACCCAAGAAAAATTATAATAAATTTTAGAAAACTAATAAATACGTCGCAAATGTCTCAATGAAAATTTAAATTAAATTTTTAAAGAAATTTCACTTGAATTAATGAGAAATTTCACATTTTGAAAGAAATTTCATAAATGTTTAAGTATGCTGGATCATAAACAAAATAATCATGATAATTTTTATAATTTAAGTTTAGTTTAATTATGAAAAAGTAATTTGGAATTTTTAGCTTCATAAATTGCATCATCATGACAGTTTCCATTATTTAGTTAATCAACATGCAGTTCTGGAGAGAACTAATCCCTTACTTTCCGAACTTATCTTTTATTTTAGAATCATTAAAAAATTAGAATATAAAATTCTGTTTCTTTTATAAATATATAATAATAATACAATAGTTTAAAATCAGTATGTTAAATTTAATTTACAATAAACAATTTATTATCATTTATATCTATAGTTTAAATAACATATCAAAGAAAATAAAATTTAATTCTTTCTATAGACTGCATCATAAAAATTAATCATTTAAAATAACTGATAAGATGGTTTAGATTTGATGAGATTCTTATAATCCGCAATTAGCAAAGGTCAAGGTGAACAGGCTAAAAATAATATATCATATATTTATTTTATTAATTTGATATCATATATTTTAATTTATCAATTTTTTTGTTCTTACGATTTTATATTTAGAATTAAAACTATGTGATAGAAAATAATATAGTAATGAGAATTTTTTAAAAAAGAGATGATAAAACAAATAATTTTAGAAAAGTTTTAAAAATATCAAATGAAAATATTTTTAGAAATAATAATGCATGTGATTCTCATATATGATTTTTCTTTATTCCAGAAGAAAAGGAATGAAATAAAGTAAGATGATTTTAATTTCTTCAAGCATTCAAAGAATTGAGACATTTGAATAAAGTTCATAATTGAGATTCCTTTTCGACATTGAGATATCATACATTTTAATCAAACTTCTCTAATGTAACTGAAAAAAGTATTTCGTAAATAAATGGGAAAATTTTCTTACTGCCTACCATTTCATTTATTTTTTAATAATCTATACTGTTTTAAGATTAAAAACTATTTTGAATCATTTAATTTAATTTCATTAAATTTAATTGTAAATTAATATATCGAATTCAACTGAATCGGTCGAATTTTTGAAAGTGAATAAAACTATAAATTCAAATAAATGTGAATAGAAATCAGATACAATTAAATGTAATTTTTTATTAATATTTAATTACCAAACTAATAAAAGGAGTAAATGTAAGAATTATTTAAACCGCGTATAAAGTCATTTATGCAAAAATATTCGAAATTATATACGCCGTAAATTTTTACTGATTATAATAATATCGAGCATTCAAACTTATAACTGAAAAAATTAAGTTGCAAATTTATGATTAAACAAATTTTGTTTAATCATAAAACAATCAAAATCTTTATAGAATTAATCGTAATCTATTAGATTGATGAATTCTAATCTAATGATAACTTTTTTTTATTTACGAATCTTCGATAAACTGTAATATACAGTAATAAAATATTCAAAGCGTTTGGAAAACTCTTTAAATCCAGTTTCCTAAATCAAAGTAATTATATTTTCAAAAATTCACAAATCAAATAAACCAGAGCTACTAAAATCACAATGAATACTTAGAAGAGAAATTATTTTTGTTGGTTGCCAAAAAATAATCTCTCTTCTAAGTTCTCGTCTCCACTTTCATTTATAATGCAGTACATATTCTTCAGATCAATTTTATTCAGCAAACTTACTTTCTGAAAGCAATTTTATTATTAATATTCAACATAAATCGTTTGGTTAACTAATCAATTCAATAATATCTCATGAATTATGAAAAATATTTTTATTCAAACTGGAAATCTTAAATCTCCAGAGATTATAATATGTGTAATAATAAAATATTAATATGATATTTATTTTCCATTTAAAAATTTTTTCCATGAACTATTCTATAATTTGAGTGTAATTTAAAGTTATAATTAAGAGTTTTGTGTAATTTTATAATTATAAATTAATAAAAAGTCAAATTTTTTTTAAAAAGTTCTTAACATGCTGATTTTAAATATCCTATTAGATCACTTTCGAAGTAAATATTACTATCTTTACTAATATTATAACAATTCGAGAACTATTTCAAAGTCCTTTCAACATTACATCCAATATAGTTAATGTTTTATATAATTATATTATTTTATATTCGAATGGTGACAAGCAGAGACGAAGAAAGGTAATGCAGGTCTCGCTATAAAAATTAATACCGGCCTCTTGGGTAAGGTATAGGTGGGGAGGGTTAAACAGAATCAATCACTTTTCAAATAAAATTGTTTTTTAAAAATAGATTAAACATACTTTTTTCCATAAAGCAAGAATTCAACGCAGAGATCGATTAGATATTAAAGATATTTAATAAATTCTCTCCACTCGACAAAAGAGATACTATACTACATTAGAAGGATGACTATTGAGGGAAGAAAGAGATACTATATTAGAAAGTTGAAATAAAATAAATATTAAGCATTTTTTAGAAATAAAATAAGCATGAAATTTTAAATTATGATTTATACAATACTTAATATATACTGTATTTTTTGTAGCCGATTTTTATCACATTTCTACCAATATTGTAAACAATTTTTATCATATAACTGTAATAAAAAATGTAACCAATTTTTGTTCCAGGCAAGATTGTATTTGCTTCGGTCAAAAATAGGGATGTGAGATAAGAGGGAAATTTGAAAGTTTGGCGGTTAATAATTTTGCATTCCCCTCACGAACTGCTTCATTTTCCTTCCCCTACTATTCTCGCATTTAGGCGCATATATTGTTTCTGATTATTGATATCAGTTTCGAAGTAAATATTACTATCGATTGAGTATACCAGTATATTACTCTGTAACATACTGGTATACTCAATCGTCCTCTTGAAGAATTGAGGAGCTGGATACTGTAGATTAGAGTTGCGTCGATTAATCGGCAAGTATTGTTCGTCACGAAACCGCGCCTAGCTAAGGTGGATGAGTCCAAACGCGAAAGGGAGAGCCGCAGTCGACATAATGTCGGTATTTTATTAGATAAAAATTATTATAATATATTATTAAGTTCTGTTAAATATATTATTTCCAACGTCGAAACTAATCATTTAGAAGTTCTGTTAAATATACTATTTCCAACATCGAAACTAATCATTTATCATTCTGTTAAATATACTATTTCCAATGTCAAAACTAATCATTTAGCATTACAATAACTTCTGTTAAATATACTATTTCCAACTTCGAAACTAATCATTTAGCATTCGAAATATACTATTTCCAACGTCGAAACTAATCATTTAGCATTCGACATTCCAATAAACTTCCATTCAATTTCAGTTATCTTGCATTTGAAAACATCCATATGCGAAGATATCATCCCTATTTTGTCACTGGACTCGTTCAGTTAGCGCACGCGTACTTGCGTCGATGGTCGCGGCTAAGTTGGATTTCAGTTAGCGCACGCGTACTTGCGTCGATGGTCGCGGCTAAGCTGGACAGACAATAATCGGTAATCGGCCATATCGTCATTTTCCCAATTAATCGATATCGGCCATTTAGCCGATTAATTGGCTTTGATAATCGGCAATTTTTGTATTTTAATATTGTTGTTGGGTATAAGCAGGGCCGGCGCTACCATGTAGGCAAACTAGGCAACCGCTTAGGGCGCAAGCCATGAAGGGGCGCAAAACTTCAAGCTATGCTTTATTCATACTTTACTAAAATATCAGAATTAAATAATGATATATGATTTAAGTATCGATACCTTTTCCTTATCCCTCACATTTCACAATATTTTATTATTTAAATTAACTCTTGGTTCTTTTTTTGTTCCTGAACTAAATGATTTGAATTTACTGCTATTTAAAATTCGTTAAAATAAATATCTTAAAACGTTAACATTTTAAAATATTAAATTTCAGTATTTTATAACTTTTTTCGTATAAATGAATTATAACAGGAGAATTTTCAAATTAATTAAAAAAGAAAATAAAAAAAGGCTCTGTTTTTAGAAAGATTGCAAAAAATACCTCCAGTTTTCATTTTCGTCTCGGGATTATATCTATTAATTTAGCCTGAAAGACAGTAGTCTGTAAATAAAGATACACCAAAAAATTATAAAACAACTTTAATTACAGTTAAGTAACTAAAAAAACTTAAAGAATACTGTAAATACCCTTGAGTGCACTAGTAATCGACGGAACTTATCCTCTTAACCGCTGATCCGTCGGCCGCTTGTGACCATCTCCCGGTCTTAGAGTCGTCCGACTCTTCGCACGGGCGTAACCGCTGAAAACCTTCACCGATTTGAATCTGTTGAAAACGGCCAATACGTTCAAACGCATGGCCGTTAGAATTAAAAATATAAAATAAATTTTCGTAGCGAGCGATTCCTGACGTGATAAATGCATCAGAATTGGCTCCATGTCAAAAATCAGTGTGTTCGGTTTCAAGAAAAATACCCGGTATATATATACACCATATTTCATGCTTTTCTAAACAATATTCTTACATTTATTAAATTATATGATATAAAAAGATTAAAATATCTTGGTCGCAAAGTTTTCATCGAATATAGTCATAACGATATTATGATCAATCATTTCAGTTCATATTTTGAAGCGGCGCAATTATCTATGTAAATACCTTGGTAAATATTTTATGTATATTTATAAAATTGCAATTCGCGTTATATGAGGGAAAATATCAAATACAAAATGGCAGAGTGTTCAAATCAACAAGGTCCTTGGTTCAAATAGCAATGTTGAATATTTTATTGAGGGATTTAAAGATTGCTGTTGTTTATATAATATTAGGGTGCCCCATCGGGTACGCCGGATTTAATTTTAAAATGAAACACAGTAAATTTTTATTTAATTGGGCAATTTTTATTCATTTATAAAGTAGACATGTTGAGATTAATTATGGAATATGATGCCGGCCAAATGACCGTCGCTGCTGTGCTGGCATACACTGTCCCTTTAGATCAAATTTTTGAAGACTTTCCAAGTCGGTTCAATTTTAGCAATAACGCGTTGGATTTGTTTTCAGTTCAGGAATTGTTTGTGGTTTGTTAGCATACCTTGGACTTTATAAACCCCAGAGGAAAAAATCGCATGGCGTCAAGTTGCAAGGTCTAGGCGGTCAATTAACATCAGCATTTCTGGAAATCACACCACCAGGAAAACGCTGTCTTAATTAACAAATCAATGGTTTTTCTTGCTGTATGGCACGTGGTACTATCCTGTTGAAACCATATTTCTTCGAGGTCCATATCGTCCAATTGATCCCACAAAACGTTCTATATCATGTCACGATATCGTACTCCATTTACAGTTAAAGCTTGGCCAAATTCATTCTCAAAAAAAAAGGTCCAATTACACCTCCAGCCCATAATTCGCACCAAACTGGGTCTTTGTGGATTCTTCGGTTTTTCATGAACAGAACGAGGATTTTCATTAATCCAAATCCGACAATTTTCTGCTTATTAACAAAACCATCCAAATGAAAATGAGTTTCATCGCTAAAGATGATGTTTTTAAAAAAATTGTCATTCACTGTTTGGTTTTCCATCATCCATTTAGCGAATTATCGCCGTTGCAAATGGTCTCGTCGCTTGAGCTCCTGAGTATTGAACTTTTAAGGGTAGAGTTGAAGATCTTTAGTGAGAATTCGTTGAAAACTGGTTCTACTAATGTTCAATTGTTGAGAATAATGACGTGATGATGTTCCTGGATTCTCATCGATACTCTCACTGACGATTGCAATGTTTTCGGCCGACCGCACAGGACGAGGACGCTGTAGAGTTTGTTTATCTATAACCGAACCAGTTTCCTTAAATTTTTTAATTAATTTTCGAATGATGGCTCATTAAGTGAAATATAGATAACAACAATTCCACGAACTTTTCGAACAGTCTCCGCAAAACTCTCGCCAAATTTGTAGTGTGTTTTAACGATAACAATACGTTGTTCTTTTGTATAGTGATCCAAACTCAATGACTGCAGACGACAAATGTCAAATATTAGGATTGCCAACTTAAATATAAAAAAATGGAAATTTCAATCCGGCGTAGCCGATGGGACATCCTAAATAAACAAGCAAATTAGAACACAGCGTGACAGACGTTCTAAGTGCTAACGAAATGTTGGCTTCGTCGGACAAGCCTTTTAGTTCGAAGTCAAAATATAAATTATGATTGATAACATTTAAAAATCAAATGACCTATAAAAATCATAAACCTACAGTGCATAATCATATAAACTAGAAGAATTTTAGTTAGTAGTTCGTCACTGCATCAACTTATGCGCCAGATCTCGCAACGCGAGGGGCCAGAATTAGAGGGCCCAAATCCTCTGTACTTTCTTTACAGTTTTTTTAATTAACAACATACTACAATAAAAATTAAATACACTATGAAAAGAGTGAAATATTCATTGAATCAGAGCAGGGCGGCAGTAAGAGCAGTAATCAAAAATAAGGAAATAAAAAAATGTGATTAGAGATTTTGCAAATTTAAAATCGAGAAGGAAGCATTTTAAATATATTTTCTTTTGATAATTTTCAACTGTGTTTTAAATGATGCAATTTTATTCTTTTTTGCTATTTTCTAATAAAAATATCTAGATAAAAATTTTTTGTGGTAGGGGCACGAATAATATTTTGCGGAGGGCCAAAAATTTTAAGTTTCGCCACTGAGTTGATGCGAAAAGACTTATCTTTGATTTATAAGTTCGAATATAAAATATCTCCTATTGCTCTAGAATTTTTAAATTTTCATTTTAATTCGAACATTTTATTCAAGGTTTACCGTAAAAATTTGCTTAATTTCTTGCAGTATATTAAAAACAGTACATAAACGATGAAAAATTACATGATAAATATATGATAGTTTATTTTATTAAATCAATCTTGGAATCTGGAGATTGAAAGCGTTATCGACTAATTTATTTTAATGCGTGTTCTTACCGAATCAAGTTTAATTGGCCGATTATAGTTGATCAACAAAAGTTGAATGAAAGCTATAATGAAAACCTTTGTTTCAATAGAGTTGATCAAGAAAAGTTTGACCCAGTCAAACTTTATCGTTGAAGTGATGAGTCATCCGCCATTTGCTTTCAAGTTGAAACGTGCGAACTTCAGTTCACTGTCAAGTTCTCAATCGACTTCCTCTTAAAATCCATTGCCTCATCCAAAAACGATGTTTCTTACGATTTTTGCTCATGTTAAATAAAATTTTTTTTGTTTTTTTTAGGCGGCCGGATGGCCTAGTAGTAACGCTGTCGGCATGCCACGCAGATGGGGGCCTGGTTACTAGTATCTCTTGAAAAGTTTTTTTGGGGTGCTGGGCCCGACTCGACGATTCCCGTCCTTCACAATCCGGCCCTCTCCACGGGTGTGTGTGCAGCCCGTGGTTGGAACTGCCCCCGCTCTCTTAGTAATCTTATTCATTGGAAAGGGGCTTAAAATATAAAAAAAAGTTTTTCTTTTAACAAAAATGTTACTATCTGTACAACTTCACGCACGATTGCTTTTGACGCCATTTTAAAACAAACTGTTGATCAGTTTCTATTGAAATATGTGAACAAAAACTGATTCAAGTCATATTCAACTTTTTGTTGATCAACTATAATCGGATAATTAAATTTTATTCGTGAGAACGCGTCTTTAGGAATTTTATATAAATTAGGACCAGTGCCATAACTAGGGTATGCAGCGCCTGTAGCAAGAGTCAGACTTGCGCCCCCATTTTTTTCATTTAAAGATAACAATGCTGAAACTGAATTATCTCCATCAAAATGAATTGATTTTGAATATGCTGTAAGATAATTCTTTATTTGTAGGTATAAATAAAAACTCGTTTAAACAATTTTCATTCGTATTTAATGACTAATGAGCAAAAATAGGAAAATACAGGTAAACTTTTACTTTATCAATAAAAATAGCGCCCCTTTTTGATATGGCGCCTTTGTTTGGAGTACAACTTGGCGGCTTTTACCCATGAATTACCTATTCTAAGAAATAAAATGAAAGAAAAACATAACGCTCTGTCGGCGAATGTTTATCGAAATGTCATTTGCCGCAAATAATGAAATCAATTAAAAAATTTGCGCCCCTAATCAAGCTGCGCTCGTGGCGAATGCCGCTTTCGCCATGCGTCCTGATTAGGGCCATCATGACCAAATTGCAGTTTACAAGCTGTATGCGGCTCTTTGGTACCTTCAATGCGTTTCCAAACAACGAAAAATCAATAGTGTAGTTAGTATAAAGATATTTAATTAAAAAAAATTATCATTATAAAAAGTAACATTTATCTATACAAAAATGTGTTCTATATGGAATATATAATAAATAATTTTTTAAATCATTGATTAAGATTACTCCGAAAAAACTGATTGTGGTTCTCAAATACTATATTAACAGATTATCGATGTGGCTCGTAGTGACATGAGGCTTGGCCACCCCTGTATATTTTTTGTATAATTATTTTTAATTATTTTGTGATATATTAAAATAAAACATGCTTATTTAAAATATTTCTTAATCTCTTAATTTTTTAGTTTCCCTTTATTTAAAATTTTTACTTTTAACACTGATAAAATATATTATACATAATTCTAGTTTCTTATATATAAAAATTTAATATATTAAAAATCTTAAATTTTTCACAAATTAGACAATATAATGAATATATTTTACACAAAACTTATGTACAAGTAGTTTTGCTTCAAAAAATATATATTTATATAAAAACATTTGATCCCTCTATAATAAATGCAAATAGATATTTATAGCAATAACTTTTATAATATATTATTTTCTTAGATCGGAAGAGCGTCGTGTAGGGAAAGAGTGTAGATCTCGGTGGTCGCCGTATCATTAAAAATAATAATAATTATTTTCTTTTAAAAATAAAAAGGTGAAGTTTTCTCTTATGCAAAAATTTAATAATGTGATGGCTGTACCCACTTGTAAGTTCCATAAAATCTGTAACCCTTTTCATTTAATAAATCATCAGCTTCTTTTGGTCCACGACTTAAAAAAAGAAAATAATTATTATTTATGAATGATAAATCTTCAATATTTCATTAGTAATAAATATTAATAAAATAATTATAATATATTAATAATAAGTAATATATCATTATTAGAATTTAAATTATTTGAAAATAGGATGCTAAATTACTTATATAAGATACAGAATATAAGAGATAACTGTTAATGATTAATCAAACACAACTTCAAGTCATTACATAATCAAAGATTTAATAAATAAATATAATGTACTACATTTCAATTTATATATCTCTCCTTGTGGATCAACATTATATCTGCTCAATGCATATTTACCTTTCAAATTCAACTAATTTTATAACTATTATTTCAATGTCAAGCAACATAATATTAATGAAAGCATTTCCAACAGTAAAAGAATATGATTATGAAACTTATAAAAAATTAAAGTTGTTGAATAAATTGATGCATCATTGCTTCTTCCTCTGAGTAATAACAAACTCTTATAAGTACTGTAATAATTGCACATAGCATGAGTTTCTTATGGATTAAAAAAATAAACTACATATGTTTTAAAATAATTTATACATTATTAATAGTGATCTAAGTTATTTGTAAATACTAGAGCCTAAATTATAGGGAAAAATTTATTTTTATTACAATATACTGATTTCCAATTGATCAAATATCCAAAGATGAACTGATCCCTAGCATAATAATTTGGAATTAACTACAATTTTAATAATTATTTTAAATCAAGGTTATGGTACCACCATCTGTTGAATTAATAATTACTTATTTTAAATTTAGGTTAATATCTGGGAAATTATTTAAAAATTATAGTCTAATTATTAAATACTAGATGGTGACATCTTAACTCAAAAATAAAATTAATTAATTATTACTCAACGTGTAGTGGCACCATAGCTTGATTTTAAATTATTAAAATTGCAGTAAATTACAAATTATTATGCTAGGAGTCAATATTTTATTTATAGATAATCTCCTAGTTAGTTTCAATTAGAATATATTTCAGTTAAATATTAACTAATATCATTTCTGAAATATTTAACAATTATAATATAAAATATTACTATGAAAATATTTATTTCATGAACTATTGAACTATATCCTATTTTCTTTTGTAAATACAAAATTATTTAAAATCTGACAAAGTGCAATTTGCAGCAAATTCAAGAAAACTGACTATCCAAATAATGAGAGATTTCTGTATTTAATAATTCCTAAAATTATTTGAAATTATTGCATTTTCATTTGTAGTATGTTGGTATGTAACATATTTTAAATATGACATACAATATATGTAATTAAATATTAAAAAATAAACAAATAGATCATTTTTGAAAAATTTCATTCTGGATTGTTCTAGATCTTGTAACATTTCATTTATTGTAATACAATTATGTAATCTCAGAATATTATGTATTAAATCCATAATATAAACAAATCTCTCTTAACAGTTTCTCTCATATACAAAGTAAAACTTGTAAGCATATCATCTGTGACTCTACTGATTCTCAACTTACTGAATATATTTCAACAAAAGTTTTGTTTATTTGAATTAATTAATCATCAAAAAATAAGAGTGATTCAGATAATTCATTACTGCTCAAAATTTATTTGATTTCCACAAATACATCAAGAAGTTTTTTTTATAGACATATGGCATAACTAAATCTCAAAATAAGATATAATTTTATATCTTCAATAAAAAACTATTTATTATATTAAAATAATTACTTTTCATTCAAAAAAAAACTATGGTAAGTCTTATTAAGTATTTAAAATGAAGTTTAGTGTGTTACTTGATTATTAAAACTTGAAACAGTACAATTGTTAGAGTGAAATTTACAGATATGATATAATCAATTAAATTCTCTTTGTGACACTATATCCTTACTGACTTTTATTTGAGTAATATTTTTGTATAAAAGAATACATAACACATTCTTTTTCTAGCACTTAGGTAGGATGCAAAAGCTTTATTATAGCTATTATATAGTCATAGAAATGTTTTCAGTCTATTCGACCCTCATCAGCTGTGCCTATATTACATACATATACTACTGTATGTAAGACTTAATAACATTTAAGAATTAAATAGAAAATCAAATAGAATAATGTGAATTCTATAAATTTGATTCAAATTCAAAATAATAAACATTTGTCTTATTGTTAACAATTTTATATATATAAGTTAAGAGTAACAACTATGTATTAATAATATATAATGTGTTAGTAGTAAATTATTTAATATAAATGTTATTTTTTTTTAAATTAAAAAAGAAAATTTACTATTAACACATTATACTACTTACACATTATATATTATTATACTAACTAATTTTATATTAATTTACTACTAACACATTATATATTATTAATACATAGTAAATCTAGTTGCTGTCATCCTCTAAGCATTGTTACCCTTGACTTTGATATATATATAAAATTGTTAACAATAAGACAAACATTTATTATTTTGAATTTGAATCGAATTTATAGAATTCACGTTATTTTATTTGATTTTCTGTTTAATTCTTAAATATAATTAAGTCTTGCATAGTATATGTAAGACTTAATAATAATGTAATATATTGGGTTGTTCGATAATTAATGTAGGTATAATCGAGAATATATTATATATATATATATACATTCAAGAAAAAACATTTTCCTGAATTTTTTTTTCATAGTGAAAAGAATCTTTTTTGATCAAATTACGTCAGAAATATGCGAATTATTTATAAAATAAAAATCCAAGAATTTTTATTGGAAATATTATAGAAACAATTTTTATTTTAGGAAAATTTTATATTACATAAAATAAAAAAAATATTAGTAAATTTTTAATGTAAACAAATTATTTTTGCGTAATATTTTTCGAGACAAAAAAAAAATTTAAATGAGAGATTATCATTCTGTTAATTAAATGCATGTAAAAAAAATTCATTATTTATACTCTGAAAACAAACATAATATTTACTTAAATATGAATTGTTTGCTATGTAAATATACTTGGATATCCATATATCCTATTTAAATGTATAATTATTATATTTACATAATTTTAAATATAATTTTATATCTCTAAATCTTTGTAAATAATTATATTTTATTCGTATATTCTTTATAAATATACTGTAGAACAGATGTTAATATCCGTATATTCTTTGTAAATATGTCGCAATTATACAGTACTTATATATTCCTGATAAATACTATATACAGCTGCTATATCCTATATTTTAGGTAAATATATCCTTATTATATCCATATAATAACCACAATCCTTATAAATATATATCTTGTTATATTCTAACTTTGCAAATTGGCAGATTTTTATATTTTTATATTCTTTGTAAATATGCCAGTGTTATATTCATATATTCCTTGTTAATATATAGTTATATATATAACTATATATGCATATATGTCTATATATTTATATATAGACATATATGCACACATTCTAAGTAAATATACAGCTGTTATATCTATATGTTCCTGGTAAATGTATAGTTGTTATATTCGTATATTCCTTGTAAATATACAGTTATTATATAAATATATTTAAGTTAAATATACATCTGTTATATTCGTATATTCCTTTAAATACATATTCTATCTTTGTAAATATGTCGCTAGTTATATGTTTATATTCCTCGTAAATATGCCACTGTTATATTCTTATATTCTTTGTAAATATACAGTTATTATATAAAAATACATTCTACGCAAATATACAGCTGCTTCATTGTAAATATGTAACTGTTGTATTCATAAATTCTTTGCAAAATGTTATATATAACAGCTATTATATACAGAGTTTTCTTTTCAACTTACCATGGGATTAAACTGAGAAATAGGGGGAAAGGATAAGGTTGTCTCGAGTGTGACTCAGTTCACGTTACAAGGATTGTTACAACTTCGCTTCTTGCTCGGTCAACCTTTTATTAAATCTCTCCTGACTCACCACACATTACATTAGATTTATACTGGATCTATTATTCTATCAGAACTGCCTTTCCATCTCCAAATATTTCAACAAGCAACAAACTTATTAATAGTATCTTACTACGCAACCAGACAATAATAATAATATCGAAAGATCGATTTTTAAAATGGTAGAAATCAAATAAATCCAATCCTTTTTTTTCCCTGCTCCTTATCGTTCCATTAAATATCTGTAACTCGTTGTAAAATCTATTACTATTGGATTAAATTTCTAGAAGTAGTAAATTTTTCTTTATAAAAAAAGAGAGAGAGAGAGAGAGAGAAATATATATATAACTGTATATGTAATACCGATTTATGTTATTGATCTCTGAAGATATAAAACGAAACTTAATTCGTTTAGTTGTTGGATATTTGAGAATAAATCTTAGCCATTCCGTACCGGATTTTCGGTGAATGATTTCGTGCTCGCTGATTCAGAGAGAGAGAGAGAGAGAGAGAGAGGAAGCAGGTGGTCTTGGCCTGCGATGACTCACAACCCAAGTCCAACGGGAACAATAGTCTCACCAAAACTCGACCTTACAGCATTGCAGAATCCCTCCTGACGCTCCAGGGACCATTCTCTCTAAAGTATTGTGGAAGCAAGAACGACAGGTACACTCGTTAGTCAGTGAACATGAACTGGATGCTTTCACTGACATGCATAAAGTCGTTCAACTTCATCATTTGACTACCTTATCCTTATGATTTATTTAAAGTAGTGAATATTCAAACGCGTTTACCATTTTTACGGTTTTTTTCCTCCCCGATAATCATTTTTTTAAAAGCATTTATTACTTTCGAGCGTTAATAAATTTTTACGGATTTTTATACTAAAAAAAAAAATGTGTTTTAAAAATTTCATTATGTAAATATAATAATTGTGTGTTTAAACTATTAATTTACATTCTAAAGCTGGGAACTTCATACACAATTTTATCCCAAGTTGAAAATTTGAATATTTATCGAGTTAATAAAAGTCAAATGGCAAAATTTACATTGCTTTGAAATCACTAAACTATAGACTTTAAGTTATGTGCATGATAATTGAGCATGATTTCCTGGCAGATTTGACGTCATCAATAATTATGACATTATGAACAATTCGCATCGGATTGATAATAATTTTAGCCTACCTAACATGCATATTCCAGCAATTGTATGAATTACTGTCATGGATGCAGGTACAAAAGAAAGTCATCAAAGGTAAATTATCATCTAAAAGAACATGATAGTGTATTCCCTATTAATTTAATTATATCGACCACTTTTTTTTCCTTTCTTTTCTTTATTATAATTCGAAGTTCTCCCTGTTATAAAGATTAAATTATCCTAAAAATAAAGTGACTTAATTAAAATTTAAAATCTTAAAAAGGCGTCGATGATTTGCACATTAACCTTCAACAAATTCATGAATTATTCTATTTTTCTTTAAAAAAAGAGGAGTGTAAATTCGAGCATCAGACAGAACTGGAAGGAAATAATTCTTTACACAAATTTCTGCAATAGAAAAGAGTATGCCATGGCGAGTTGTAAAGATATAAAAATCCTTGTTAGCTTGTAACCTCGGAAAATCTAAACAGCACAAGAGATAAAAGAGGAGGAATTTGGAATGTCGGAATTAGAGCTAATGTTGGTCGTTTTCTCTAACTATTGATCAGCAAATCCTTCGCTCCAAGGGATTCCGAGTGTGCTGAGGGTCCTTTCTAACTCAGGTCAGTTGCGTGAGTCGTCTTTCCGTTGCCATAACTACGTGATCACGTGAATGATCATGAATCTTCAGTTCTCATCGATTGCCATCGGTGAGTGGCTGTAAACAATGGCAATTAAATACATATAGTGATTGATTCACTGTAAAAAAAAGGGAAAAAAATAGAAATTTCTTCGTGAAACATTTTGACAAAAAAGATTTAATTTTTAATTTAGATCTCTCTCTATCAACTTTTTCCTTTTTTTTTCAATTTTCTTCAGTTCGGTTATATATTTTGCTTGTACGTTTATGTCCGTGTAGCGATTTTCTCGTTTTATCTCTCTTAACAAATCCCGACGAAGGATGTTAGAAAAAATTGCGATAAAAAAAACCTGTAAGAAAAAACGTTGATCCTCATATTTTAAGAGAGATTTTTTCACTAATGAGAATGGTCTTTTTGCTGCAAAAAATTGTTTTGTATTTTCTTTTGAATTTTGAGGTATTTGTTTATAACTCGAGTGTTTTAATGTCGTTAATGGGGTTATGCTTGCGGCATTTTTTTTTTTCAGTTTGTTGTGGCAATAAAAGGATAAATATTTGTTCAGTGATTTTATTTTTATCGTCTTAAAGGAGTTTGGAAGAAACTAGAAATGGTTGCTAGAGATTTCCTTCAAAAATTTACTCTCGACGATACTTTTAAACTTTTCCTATTAACAAAGCAAAGCAAGAAAGTTATTTTTAATTATATAAGCTACGATAAGAACTAAAGTTTTTGGTACTTTATTGTTACAAGAGAGAGAAGAAGAAGAAGTAACAGAAAAAAAATCGTTAAGTGTGTAACTCCATCCAACAGCTCTTCAGTTGGAGAGAAGCAAACAGACAGAGCGAAAAGAGAAATTCCTGATGTAGACGGAAGAAAATTAGAAAGATCCTTTGCTTCAGCTCACGTATTCAAATTCGTCGTCTGTCCTGCTTTAAATGGAAATTGGAAAGCGGGATGGAGAAAAATACCTTCTAATTCCTCCCTCTTCCGCTCACCCGAATATAATTGGAAGGTCCAAGCGGTTGCGCGATGACAAGCCGACCAAGAACCGCTCTTCAGTTCAGTATTTATATCACCGATTTTCTGGTGCAGGACAAGGTCCGACTTTGATAGTTCTGCGTGCATTTCTAAACCACGCTTTAGCATTCGTTTCCCAAACTAATTTACTTCTTTTTCAATTTTTTTTTTTTATACATATATATTTCTATCCGCATCGAGAGTTTATGTCTCTTTTCCACTTTATAAAATCGTTGCCGAATGCAGTAAAACGTGGTTCTACACAACTACCTCTAGTAATGAATCATAAAATTAAGGATTCAGACAAGATGAAGTTTTTTGCACAATCGCGTTTTTCATAACTCTCTCTCTCTCTCAATTCACTCAAAATTAAAAAAAAAAAATTAATGCATAAATTGTCGACTAAGTCGCGTGATTAATATTTCTGTACGTTGAGTAAGTATTCAAACGTATCAGAATTACTACGAATTGTCGTCATTCTACAGAAGTTATTGATTTACTTTAATGGAATTGTCTATTCGCGTTTTATATAGCGTATCTGATGATAGTTAAAAAACATAATAATAATAAAAAAATCGTATGAAAAAAAGAAATATATATATATATATATCAACGACAAAAGTTAAATATTTAAGTTAGAAAAACACTTTATTAAACCGGCTAAGGGGGATCTTTCAATACTAAAAATATCGTCTTAACGAATTCATCAAGTTCCTCATCATCTCTCGGTGACAAATTGATAATTACTAAGTGGATATTTTATCGTATGCCATGGATCTCTCTAATCTTACTTGACATTAAATGAAATATTTAATTAGACTGTCTCACATCACGTGTATTTGCGCCTAGAGAATCAATTTTCACTTTGCATCTCCGTCATACTTCCTTTTAACAAGTTGCAAGTTGCGTGTTATAATACCATGACGGAACTAAGGAGCGATCACGTCACCGGAGAAAGTCTTTCATATTTTTTTTTATATATATGTGTGTATTTTTTTTACTGGTTAGAGGGTCAATAGGGGTAGTAACTTCCGCACAACTAGAGCACTTTATGACTACAGTAGTTTCGATTCTAAGAACAGATGATGGGAAAAGTTCGCATCAAATAGAGAAAATTCGAACGAAAATCACGTATTCTACGAAGCGAGTTTGGATTCTTTTTATTCCCAAATATCATTATTATAAATCACTTCTTTGGTTTTCTACGTATTCGATTAAGTTAATACCATCGAGAGAGAGAGAAGGAAAAAAAAAACAAATCCACAAAACAGGACTGTTACTAAATATAGTTTCATTTATACAGCTAATCACACTTAATTAAGTGAATTAAATAGAATGTGTTACTCGATTCTCAAAGATAAAAAAAAAGAAAATAAAAAAAAACTGAATTTTTATGCGATTCGATAAATCATTATTATTAATGTGCAAATCTCACACTAAAGCACCACAAATTCATGACTTCATATCAAGAAATCGTGCAAAGATTTTTATAAATTTAACTTTGGAAAGCAATTATGCTTTTATGAGATCTGCGGAGATTTAAAAACAATCCCCAAACATATGCTCTATTTTTTTATATATAATTAATCCATCTTCAAAAATTTTGAGTTGATAAACATCTTTAGGGCAATATTAATATTAAGAATTAATGTATGTCTCACTATTAAAACTAAATTTAACACAGAAAGAAAACAACGATTCGAGAAAAATATAACAAGACATAACTCAGATCACGATGTAATAATAACAGGCAATGATCTGCAATAAGAAATAATAAAGATGGAAATGATAAATGGTCTAGATGCGTACATCTCTGTTCTCGTCTTTCGGAAGTCAAAGAAAATATTTTCTCTTTCTCTTCGTTCTTAAAATATTTTAATTAATATATGTGTAGTTTTTTTATTTCTTTTTTAAAAATTTCTGTTTGTTTCGTTTCGTACTTAAATATAATTTCGTTTCTTTTTTTTTTATTATTATTACTACACTATCCAACCTTGATATTTCTTTTCATTATCGTTATCGTTCTTCTCCCCAATCTCGTAATTATTCAAATTTGCCTTTGGTCATTTTTCATTATTCTATTGCGGAATTTCTTTCGCTGTCATTTAAGAAACACTTTCCGCTTTATCATTTTATTCATCCGAATTATCATGCTATTATATTCATCATACGTTTTGTCTTCTTCTTTTAATTTTTCTTCTTCTTTTTTTGTTTTCATTCGAACGATTTTACTATTTTAATTTATTCGTTCTTCTAATTTCGTTCTCTAACGGCTTTAAACACTAAGAATGATAATTTCCTAATTACTTCTTCGGAAGGAGTATTCGTCAGGGAAAGAATCCTTTTCTGTAAATTTGATGAAAATTAGAAGGAAATGACCTTTTTACTTACTCTATCTGGTAAGTGAGCTGGAATAAGATTAGAGGGAAAATACAGAGAAAAAAGAAGAAGACTAGCATAATTTGAATCTTAACTCTCGAAGTTTCATTTCTCTAGAGGGTTATACCGTATTAAGTGAATGGAAACTCGATCAGATACATACACTATGTATAACCGCAGAAGAACAGGAATCATGTAGCCAGAATCATGTCGAGAACTAGACTCCTGGCTCAGATTCTTTTTTATCCTTCTTTTTTTTAAACCATTTCTGGTGAATCATTCTCTTGCATTTAATTATTAATTCCTCTCTTTCCTTTCAGAGAATCTTTTGTCAGTAATAATGGTCATTAATTGCTTCCGTTGTCAATTAATAAATGGACAAATATCACCCATCGTGGATCACAACGCTACTTAGTTAAGAAAAAAAATATTGTATAAAAGTACTTCTGATGCACAGCATGAGTACTGCCAACGTTTTAATGGATCAATAAAGCAATTATACCTGTTCAGTTTACCGTATTTTCTTGTAATGGATAAATTCTTATCCATTTTTTCTTCTTTTTTTTAAATAAAATTCAAGTTATTTCGTTGACATTCTTTACTTTTTTCCCCCCACAAAAGGACTAGATTAAGTAATGATGTGTATCGAGTTACTTCGTAAAGACGTAAAAAAATCATAATTGAGGATTATACTTAGATTTTTAATGACTTTCGTAATATTTTACCATTATAAAACTAACTTTTCACCAAAAGAACTTTACTAAGTTTAAATAATTCCGACCATCTCCACAGGAAGAAGAAGAAGAAGAAAAAAAAAAGACAGTTTGAATAGATGTAGAGTATTTTCTGAATGTTTTTTATGCGGAGTACGTATTAAAAATTGTTTAAATGAATGAAAAATACGAAAAGTAATTTAACGTGACCGAAATTTTTTAATATTTTAATTGCATAAATTTGTCTTTTGAGTATTAAAGTGGCGATACTCTATCACGGCATATTTTTATTCGCGTAAAATAAGAAAATATGAGTTATACATACAGTTATTAATCTAAAAATAGTTTTTATGATGGTTAAAATATATAGAAACGTTTATTTTGCCATAAATATTGGATTTGAAATAATTTTATTGGCTAAATCTGCACTGGGAAGGTTTCGCTTCATTAATCCGGAATACCTCTAATCCGGAAGACCAGATTAATGGAGTTTTGCTTACGCGATAAAAATTGAAAGAATTTTTTTTTTTCTTTTAATTTTTATTTTTATAAAAAATAAGAATTAATTTTGCATGATATAATATAAATAAATGCAAGATATAAATATATATATTTTTTATTTTTATTTTTGCATTAGTTAGACTAATCAATACAGTGGAATGTATGAAAAATGAAAAAAAGTAAATAATAGGCTGTGTTGACAATAAGTGAAGAGTCTAGCTCAATTTAATTCCGATCTGTCAGCATAAAATTGGGAGGACGGCATTCAATAGCAATCTATGTAACAGCACATTGCTGTCAGTTGTCTGCAGCAGGAGCTTCTCACTTCGGTTTTCCGCAACGTCAATCTCCACACCATTTCTGCGTTAGCTGAACTACTTTTCATTGGAGCATACTCTAACTGTTCGCATCTACGTCAATTTGAACAGAAATTACGCTCCATCTCGTCCGAGCAAACTAGGATTTGGGAAAGAATAAATTGCACCTGTTCAAATAACTAGTTTGTAAATGTCACACACTCGGTAATGGCAAAGTTGTGAAGCTTGTGAATAAATTCTTATCCCTGATAATTACCAATCAGTCTGGTGTGAGAGTCATTACAGAGTTGCTTTGAGGTACTCTTACTTAGCAGAGATTAGCGATGCAAAAGATTTTCACCAGCCAGTGCTGGTATTCTGACACGTTCGGTCGTGACTAATCATTCTGATCATCAAATCAGCAAAAGCACCCATCTGTTTACATTTTTTTTTTTTTTTAATTTTTTTTCGTATTTTTCTTTTAAGTAAGGAAATGGTTTACATCCCGAGATTTGTTGAAGAAATATATAAATTATGCAAACTTCGTTCGATAATTTAAATTGAATTAAACGGCTTTAACTTTAAGGCAGTGTTGGTAATTCAGAAGCATTTTCTGTTAAAATGTATTTACTGTATCCTGATTAATTTATAAAACATCAAAAGTTACTTAAGAAACCATTAGAGAGAATCGCAAGGTATTAAAGCTAATATTTTTAAATTTTAAAATAATATTCTCGAAAAATCAACAAATAAATTAATTTTATAAATAACGTGAGAAGAAATAATCCACAGAAAAAACTGGTAAATATATACATGTGAAAAAACATAAATAACGTGAGAAGAAATAATCCACAGAAAAAACTGGTAAATATATACATGTGAAAAACAATCTGATATTCTATTTAAACAGTATTTACTTGGAAGATAGATATGCAATCAATTTTTTTCCACCTATAACACATAAATAAATGTATTATTTTTGAATTTCTAGCAGCGATAGTTTATTAACAAATTGCTGAATAATAATAAATAATCATAGGAACGTCCCTTTATATAATATATATTTTATTGAAAAATAAAGCAGTGTGAAAGAGAATTAGTTTTCAGAACGAACGGAACAGATTTCTATTTCCGGAAGGAAATTGCGAAAAGGTGACGTCATATATGTACACCCAGAAATATATAGAATGATAAAGTCCAGAGCCGTTGCTTCAGTGTCCTAAAAGGCGCAGAGGAAATGTAATTGCGTTGGCATCACCGTGTTGATCAACAGTAATTAACGAATTTGTTAAGTGGTGCCTGCACAATAAGAAAAGTATATTTTGTGTAACAGTAACTGACGCTTTAATAGAATAAAGTTAACATAAAATATACATCTAGTTCAAACTAACAGTTACCAATATAATATAAACTTCTATTAGTTTCTATCGCTTATTGTAATCAAATTAAATGCAACTTTAATGGAGACTGCCAACGAGAACTGTTAAGTGGTTTCTGTTTAAGAAAAATATATTTTGCATAACTGTAACTGGCACATTAGCAGAGTAAAACTAACAATAAATATATATTCTAGCTTAGACTACAGTTACAAATATATTATCGAGTTTAATTGTTTATTATAATTAACATAAATGAACCTTAATGACGACTATCAACAAGAACTATTAAGTAGTTCCTATGCATTAAGTAAAATATATTTTGTATAACTGTAACTGATAAGTTTAAACTATAAACTTAGATACCACCAAATATATATTCTACCTCAAATTTATAGTCACCAATTTATTATTGACATTAAATTGCATATTATAATCAGCATGAAAACATCTTTAATTGTTGTCAACGAGAAGTGGTGTTAAATGGTTCCTATACATTAAGAAAAATATATTTTGTATAAAATTAACTGGCACATTAGTAGAGTAAAACTAACAGTAAATATATATTCTAGCCCAAACTACAGTTACCAATATATTATTGACTTTAATTGTTTATTATAACCAACATAAACGAACCTTAATGGCGACTGTTGACAAGAACTATTAAGTGGTTCTGCATTAAGTAAAATGTATTTTATATAACTGTAACTGGCAAGTTAATATTATAAAATTAATACAGTACCAATTATATATTCTAGCTCTAATTTACAGTCACCAATATATTAATGAGTTTAATTTCAAATTATAGTCAACATAAAAATATCTTTAATGGAGAGAATCAATAAGAATAAACAATTTAAAAATTTAAAACAAGTGATAAAATATTAACATTGCTAGTAACTCGAATAATTAATTTCCTCATTTTAATCAATAAAAAAATTAATATTCTTGTCGTAGTTTCATTTATATCTGTCGATATTTGGTATTCTGCAGTTCCTTTTTATTTATTTTGGTTTACCATCTACACCACCCAGATAACACAAAGGCTATCTCGTTGCTACTCGCTCTCTCTCTCTCTTTTATGGTAAGACTGCCACACCCAAATTTTCCTTTCGTGCATTAGAATCAGTATATTTTCATATAAAAGTATTTTCTTTTTAGAAAAGTTTTGTTTCTCATAAAATATCAACATATTCCATCGTTCGATTACTTTCGAATAGCTCTTACTAATGATTCTCTTTCTCTCTCTCCGTACTGGAAAATGTTTCAAACATGAAATGAATGCGGTAGTTCGAATTCTCATAAAAATTCTACTGATACTTATATTCATAATTCAGTATATAAACAATTTAATGCTTGGTTATAAAGTAGAACATCTGAAAGTTATTGATACTGATTTAAGTGTGTATATATAACTTTGGAAGAATTTTTCAGTATTATAGCAATTCGAGAATTTATCACTGTAACGATAGAAACGAGCTGAATATATATAGGAGGGTTTCTGTTACTTTATATATTTCTATGATATCACCGAAGATAATTTTATTAATTTTTTCGGTTTATATATCATAATTTTTGCTGATAATCCGGGATGAAGAGAAATTTAACTGATGCTTCTACGAATGATGCATTTAACACTGTTTTTGCTAATTTTATAAGTTCGATAAGCGTAATTATTATGTAAAGTGTGTTAAAACACACTTATAATGTAGTTTTATGCTGTTCATGTTCGTATTTTTAGCGATAATCTAAAAAACTCGACAAACATTTCGGAGACTCATCTATAAATCCATGTAATGCGTTAGAAAAAATAATAATTGATGAATGAACATAGTTTACAACATTAACCGAACAGCATAAATATTACATTCACTTAGCGATAACACTGCAGGAATGTGCCATTTAAACATGTTTCTATTACTTTTATGCGGTTACTAAAATCGTAACATAGGATTTTCTGTTTTTAACGATAATCCGGGGATAATAAGAATTCCTGGAAGGTTCCACCGTATTAAAATATTTATATAAAACTTATCTTCTCTTGGATAAATGGTATTATCCCAGAGGAAGTTAAAGGGAGATCCCTCTCACGAAGAGCGTACGAGACGACTTCCGGTATAGAAGATGAAAGGAGTAGGAGAAGACTAAGGCCCAAAAAATAGGGGAGACAGATATCTTCCCACTTCTCCCTGGATAAATCGATCGCTGCTGACAAAGTGCAGGATGGTGAAGAAAGAAAAGAAGAAAAAAAAAAAAGAAAAAAATTGTACCTTTTCGTTTAAACTAAAGAGATATAAGCATTAAAGAAAATTGAACAACTTATGGTGGAATTATGGTTTTATAATACAGTTACTTTTTTCTGTTCTGTTTAAAACTTTCTATTAAAAAAAAGGGAGGAAAAGTTTAATAAACTAACCTAGTTACTTGCTATTTTTATGATTGGAAAATATATATATGCATAATTATATTCAAACCAATGAATATTTATGAATAATATTCTCTCTTCCGATTCTTTACCCCTGACCTTGCAGAGATAAGAAGAGAAAGTGAGGATTTTAGCTGACCCTGCCATTCATTCAGGCATCATGCCAAATTTTTTAATAGAAAGAAAAAAACAATCCCTCACTTTCCCTTCTTTACAGAAATCGCCACTTTCTTAATTTTTACACAAACGTTTCCTCCATTTCTTTGTTTTTTAAATTAGAAAAATCTATCAGATTCTCTAAACTTTTATCAGCAAAAAAAAAAAAAATATCGGAGATTATGCAAATGATAGGGAAAAGTTATATTTGTGCATCCCTTAATCTTCGAGATAAAGATCTTCTGGCATAAAAATTTTCGTTTCTTTCGTAAAACACGAATTTATTTTGATAAAAAGATAAAATAATTTATTTAAGACGTTCACTTATTAATTATAAATTAATTAATATAATTCTAATTTAACAGAGAGAGAATAAGAGAGAATTAAGCGAGGATGATTTAATGAAGAGTCCATCTCTCAATTTCCTAATTACATAGATACATACGAACGATGATGATTTGATTCGTGTTAAACTTCAATACAGTTCTGGTATATTAATGTTATTACTACTCCTAACTACTCTACTAGAAGAGAAATATCTAGTTCGGCGATGAAACGAAAGAAATCAGGTTGTCATCTGTAATCCAGGCAATAGTGGAAACGGAAAAAAACCGCGTAAAAATGATTGTTTTGAACAAATGAACATCGCGACTACTAGATAGTAAATCAAATTTAATCAAGTGGTCTCGGAGAAGTTAGAAAAAAAACTCGAATTTTTTTGTCGGAAGATAACTTAAATCCAAACTTTAATGGCATAAATGCATCGTTTCTCCATCCATGCATTTACCTAATTCTTTCGCCATTTTTAAAATTTAGAGAAAATGGGGAGGGTTGGCACGAGTTTTGTTTGAAGTTTGGTAATCGGAAATGACGTATCAGTGTTACGAATTGGACATTCGGCGTGTCATTCATATACTGGTTCGATGCAATGGAGAAGAAGTTTGAGGCAGTGGGAGGACGTTCCGTCACGAAATTTGGGTGGAGTGTGTAGCGCTAAAGTCTGTAATTTGTGCTTGTAGCCGTTGTATAGTGTAAAGCTAGTGAACAATCGGAACGACTCATCGATCTTGAACACACTTCCGGCGATTAATTAATAGGTCCTGAGTGAGAGAATTGACTCTCAGTCACGAGACCCAAAGATTATTGAGAAAAGATTTTTCTTTCTGTAAAACACAATACGAATGCGTCCCTGCTAAAGTTAATTTTGTTTCAACTTAATTATCGACAAAACGAGGCAGAGAGAAGAGGAAGAGAGGGGAAAATGTCGAACAATTTGACGAATATTTGCTACATTTTTTTTTATTTTGTACACCAAAAAATTGGAGCATAAAAAAATAACTTTTACAGGTAGAAATGGAATATAGAATAACTGAATTTTCTATTTTGGAACACATCAATATTTTTTTTCTTTAGAAATCGAATTTCTGGAACTAACTTTTAAGCCAAATTTTCAACGTTACATATCAGATTATACAGTTTTTAAACTAAACGTATATAGCCTACTAATTATACAGAAAAACGCAAAAATTCATTCCAGCCAGTCATATTTAAATTGTAAATTTATCTTATATTTCATTTCCATAAGTGAAATTTTATACAAAGCCTATGCAGTATAAGATATATATAATTATAATTAAATTATATTTTATTATTATTATTAAATTTATTTATTAAATAATAATAATAATTAAATATATTTAATATATATATATATATATATTAAAGAAGTCATTCATTTGAAATCTTTTTTATTTTATTTTTTCCTAAATTCATATGGTTTCTTCCATCAAAATCATAAAATCTAAAGTTTTATAGCAGAGATAAGTTTCGATATTAGATTTTAAACCATCTCTTATTGAAAATGCAATTTATTATTCTCTAAAAAAAACCATATTATTATTATTTTTTTATGTCTTAAATTGACTGGAAAGACTGATTCGATTCGACTGAGCTATTTCTTAATATAACGTACGTAAACCAATATAAGTTCTGATCTTCCAGATTTATATATATATAGAGAAAGAGAGAGAGAGAGAGAGAGACTGCAAGAATTTTCTCTAAAAATATGCGACATTACTTTGTATATGTTATTATCCTCAGTCGATAGCATATACTTGGCCCTGGCGCGTTTGAACTTAGTCCAAATTTCCCCCTTTGAGTAGTTAAAAATAATGATAAAGAGCGGCATCTTTTTTTTATAATTTTTTAAGCCGAAAAAAAAATGAATTTTTTATGAACGAGAATCATTCTAACGTGTATAACAAAACTTATAATTACCTTTCTAAAATAATTTTAATCTATTAGCAACGTGATTGTTTTTCCAATAATAAAAATATTAAAGACGGTTATCAGATTTATTTTTTTCCTTAATTCGTTAGAGTCGAAATATCGAAACGAATCGATTCTTTAAAGTAAAGGTCTTAATTATTACGCAAGAAAAACTTAAAGGATCGGATCTGATCTTCAATCGTGATTCTTGGTAAGGAGTAAAAGCACAATATATATAGTACTTCGTCCATTGTGTCTGGAAACAAAGAGAAATGTTCATCAATCATCATTTCAGTCTTGTACAGAAATGGGATCGAGAGAAACAATATAGAGTATATTGTTTAGTTACACAAACTATAGATTGACAATGATCGATTATGTTGAAATATAGGAACATTTGCAAAAAAAAAAAGAAGAAAAAAAAATAATAATATTTATATCAGATTTCAATTCATAAATTTTTTACGAGACTGAAATTTTAATATATTTTTACGAAAATGATATATCCATCTATTAACCTAGGTGAATATCTTCTTACGATGTTTATCTAAACAGAAGAATAATACGAAAAAACGAATAGATGACATCAATTTAATAGATTACTTTCTCTCTTCTCTCTTTCGAGCAACAAAAAACCCCCAAACAATAGTCTTTTATTATGATCCGTCTTTATTTCAATTTATATAAGCTAAAATTCGGAACATTGTTAACTTTTATGTTATAAATGACGATAATTCAACGATAACATTGTTAACAATTAAAAAAAAGAAGAAGAAAAAGAAGAGAGTCGTTTATAAAGTTCCACTCGAACACAATTAGATGCGGCTTAAACGACAATAAAGAATATTGTTCATCAAGAACACGTTTACGAGAAGGTGTAAAGAGATGCTTTCAATTTATTGTTGTCTAATTGATAGTAAGCACAAGATCTTCCGCACATAATCTTTGTAATTTAAGCTTGGTTAGATGCGCTTTACAGTTTCTGGAACTTTAATGATGCTCTCTAAACCGCGCTGCATTCTTCCAAACGCATTCGAAGATTTATCATCATACCATAGAGAGACATTTTTATAACTAGCAAGATTATTAATAATTTTTTTCTTTCCTCCTATCATAATTTTGCCAGTAAGTATTGCAACGTGTGTTGATTAAATCAATTAAAATACGTCACAAAAATACGATAAATTATAAATTATTATCGATCACTAAGCTATTCAATCAAGAAAATTGAAAACTCACTACTGCTATTACTTCTACTACTACTTCAACGTTTAAAGACTATAAAGTTTTTCTGCTCTTATTTTTTTATTTATTTTTTGTTACTAGATATAAAATTTTCATATCAAAGACTGCTGATAAATAATGTATTTATTCTTATTTCACTTTTTTCTATTTATATTTTACATCTAAATTTAAATTTCAAGTACTAGAGAGTATCATATTCATTTATATTGTATATGACGTTAGAAATTCGTGAATACGGCAAAAACCATTCGATTAAATAATTTCGTGAAAAAACACGTAGTCCTGTCAGCTTTCATTGCTATCATCCCCACAATTCCGGCCATCAGCATCTGTCATTGGTAATCTCAGGACACACGCTCACGCTGTCCTACTATCACTCGGATTAAACTTCCCACAATTCCGTGCAACGGACACGTGACTAGCACGGAAATGACAACGTGAACGTGTGTTAAGATCTCAAGTTTCCTTTCCACCAAGAAACAAATTCGCTCGTACGCAATATAACAACATGGAGTACGACGGTATGCAAAACAAAAAAAAAGTCTCATAAGTACATAAAGTCATCGATATACGTTTTCGACAAAAGATGGTTTTTAAAATTATTCAAATTGTCATCCGACTGAATAGTGTAAAGATGATAAAAAGGAAAAAATTTCCGCGTGACGTATTCGTTTTAGCTATCTTCTTCTGAATCTTGCACGAATTCCGAACAGTCACGCTACATCCACAATGTCTTTTCCGGGATTGTTACAAGAATCACGTTTGACTATATTTAAACTTTGCTTCTGGATATTCGGGATTAAATAGCATTCTTTCAATTTTGATGAGAGTGATCGTACATGTACATAAATTAACTTGTTTTATTTTTAATCCTTTTTGCCAAAAAGCCGATACGTACCTTTTATGCTATTTTTATAACGTGAGAACATGTAACTTTTTTTTTTCGTTTTTTTTTTAGTGCGCTTACACTTTCAGTTCGGAAAATCTGAATATTTGCCAATTATTATTAACATTACGTGGAAAAATACCATAGAGTAAACCGGAAACTTTAAAAATTCTTTAGTTATTCGTGAATATATATATATATATATATTTTAAAGCTAAATTATTATTATAAACTGAACTACTTTTGGTCACACGATTATTATGCATGATACTCTCTAGTCGACAGTTAAAAGAGAAAGAGGGAGAGAAAGATCTAAGCGAATTCCATATATTTTTTGAAATGGCAGAGAATGGCCAATAGATTCCAGTAAATTACTGCACTCTCTCTTTCGATGTTGAAGGTGGTAATCATTTATCGACATCGAAGTTTGTCTTCCACGTTCCATTCCCTCCTTTAAGATTTAGTGAATGAGAAAGCCAGTCGATAATGCGACACAAAGACCTCATCTGGACGGAATCAAAATAAGAGTTGCCAAATGAAATGGAAAACTTGTGGCCTGTGAAATGAGTACAGAGTCTTGTCATTTCCTCCATTTTTTTCTTTAACTGGTGAATTTACTTTAAATAAATTTACCATATTTTACGTAAAGAAACTTAAAGTAGGCACTGCTCAGTGATATATCCGTGCGCAACGCGTTTAAGCCACTTAGAAATGCTTGACAAGTAGAGAAATTCGAAGAAAAATTTTTTAAAAATGTAAAGCTTCCGAATGATTTATTAAAATCCATTAAGTGATTTGAAGTATAAACGTTATCTATCGTAGAGAAAAAAAAATATTGTTTAAGGGTATGCACACGTTTTGAGTTCTCACCATTTAGTACATTGCTTATAAACGGAAAGCAGCTCTTGTGCATTAGATATAGCACATCTGTTAAAAGAACCAGGAACTTGTATCAACTATAGTGTATAGCGAGCAGATAGACAGTTCCATCAATATTTTACTACTTATTCGTGTATTTCAAGGCGTGAAATCCACCAGTAGACACAGACACGACGAACCGCGGAACAGAACCCATTTTCAGCTGTAAAACTTACTCCAGCGAAGAAATTTCCGACTACTTTCTCTATTGTGCTCTGAAGAGAATCGTTCTAAGGTCGTAAAACATTCGCAGCCAACTTACTCATCTCTCCTCACCTCACTTCGCTGGAATTGAGGATTCTCTCTCTCACTCTCTGGTATTTTTTTCCCCTTCACTCCTTTCAAATAGGAAAAGAGCTAGAACGGAAGATGTAGCGAGGAAATACAGTAACCAAATTTTCAACGACTAGGAAGAAGATTCTTCTTGGTAACCGAAGCATACTTTAACTCTCTCTCTCACTCTCTGGTATTTTTTTCCCCTTCACTCCTTTCAAATAGGAAAAGAGCTAAAACGGAAGATGTAGCGAGGAAATACAGTAACCAAATTTTCAACGAGTAGGAAGAAGATTCTTCTTGGTAACCGAAGCATACTTTAACTTTTTTTGCATGTGTCTGTGCATTTACTACTTTACGAAAGACAAAGTTTGTACAGAACTTTTACGATGATTACAGAGCAGCAAATTTTGTTTGACGTTCAATTAACAATCGCAAAGCGAATATATGAAGCTAAATTTCTTTATAAAGATTTTTATTATACATCAGCAAGAGGTATGGATGTTCAGAAAATCGATTTGCGTGAATAGTTAAAGGAAAAAATATATATAAACTATATATTTTTTCCGGAAAAGTATTGTTTATTTTTAACATCGCGGCACAGAAATTTTAACTTTATATATCTTGTGGATTTACAAGAGAAAATTTTATTTTTACTTATAGATTTTAAATCCAAAATTTTCTTTGCATTTGTATCTTGTTTACATTTATAACAATACAAATACGGAGGGAATTCGAAATGATTGTTAAAAATAATAGGAACATAAAACAGCGGACTCGGAGCGTATTTTTTTCTTGTAAGATCACTTGATATGTAAATTAAATTACTGTTTACTCAAAATCCAACATGCTTTCTTTGATTCGAGGTGTTTATTAGTTTTCTAGCTGCAAAATCACGAATCTTTTACATGGATGAAGATTATATTTGCTAAGAAACAATTATTTCGATTAACCTGTGTTCGGATAATCGAAAAATCTAATTAATTGGCGATTTTTTCTTCTAAAAAAACCATTGATTTCGATTTGGTTATGACTACGATAGCGGAATTTTTTTTAAAGTTAAACATTCATTGGTATAATCTGAAAAAAGTATATTCCAATTGAGAATTTTCTCCAAGCAAAGAAAGAAAAAATATATATAAAAGAGTTAAGACAATTAAGTTCTGAGGTCCAGAAAGAGTAGTTGATGAGCAAACTGGCTGACGGCCCCGAAATTTCACATTACCAGAATAATGCTATCGTCTACTACATTTGCCTAATGGCTGTAATTACTGATGACACTTTTAAGCACTTTCTCGTCCAAAACGGTATCTTTTCTACATTCCAGCTCGTACAATTCGTCTTGATTCAGTCTCGAACTGGTTGATCTGCATACTAAAAAGTTCTTAAATGATTTAATGAAATGCGACTAATCAAACTATATTTATAAAGCTGCAAAGTGTTAAACGAGCAACTAAATAACTTCTTTTTTTTATACTTAATACTCTAAGTAAACTTTATATTATAAAGTGCGAATTATTAATATTATACTGAACAAAAATATAAATAAAAAAAGTGTTTGCACAATATAGGATTAAAGAAGTATAGGGAATATACCTCATTCGAAACAGATCTAGATAGTGCCATCATACTAATTTTTTTTTTCAGCAAAAAACACAGAAGATAAACCACTCGGATTGCACTTGTAAAAAGACTACATAGAGACTCTTTAACCAAATAGAATGATGAATATCTGCTGCCAAGCAGAGCGAACTTTCGAGAAGATTCTCTTTCGAAAACACAAACAGACAATACGTTATTCGGGCGTAATATTGGATGTCGGAGAAAGTGGGTTGGGTTTAACGCTAAAATGTTTTCGTCAATATTACCTTATCGGAAGCCTTTGCAGAGTTATTTCCATCTATCAGAAGTGAAAGGCATCTGGATAGCGTGTTTTCCCTCCTTTCCAAAACTCCTATTTGTTCAGATCTTGGTTTCTATCTTTCTCTCTATAGAAATTATAACTTGTTTCTTTTCTTGCAAGATTCACGAAAGAAACTAAGAGTATTTGTTGAGGTGAACCCGGTCACGCATAGCGTAAAAAAGCCTTCCTTACCTAAGCATTTGACACGCACAACATAAGGGTACAACAATATATACCTTCGATATTTTCGGTAAAAATTTTTCGAAACTCGAAAGCAAACATTTAAAAACCGAAAAATCGATATATCGTAAAATGTAAACCATCCTTTTAATATCATCGGCAATTTAAACGAATTATGAAAACGTAAAACGCAATTTTAACTTCGAAAATTCTCTTTTAAAACAAGCAAAATATTTTATCACGAAGTAATTATAACAGATTATTATTTATCATGCGATAAAACAATAAAATATACATATTTAAAAACATTCCAAGGGCTCCCGAATTAAAGTCTCCGTAATCATAGATATCGTAAATAAAAAATGAAATATATTGAACAGATTATTATTTATCATGCGATAAAACAATAAAATATACATATTTAAAAACATTCCAGGGGCTCCCGAATTAAAGTCTCTGTAATCATAGATATCGTAAATAAAAAATGAAATATATTACACCTGACACGATTTATTTCCATGTCCCTCAATTTTATAGCGGAAAGAATAATTTTCTAAACATACACAAATTTCGAAACTCATTTCACATTAGGCTATAATAATATTGCCTACTAACTTCAATATATATTGTCAGACTTTTGATCTGTGTTCTGGGTGTCATGTCTTTTCTAATGGGGGCTCTACTGTACAAATGTACGCTTTGAGTTTGTAAATAAATAAATAATTTGTTTAATTATCGGCGCCATCGAGAATAAGTTCGAAAAACATATCGGTACCGATAGCGCCTGGAAAACGCGCCTCCTATTACAACAAGAATAAATAGAAGAAAAATAACTTTTAAAGTAGCCGGGCCGGGGTGAAAACCGGTGGAGGTGGCGGGCCCCGGGAGAAGCCGGAAAAGGGCCGAAGCGCGCTAGGGCGTCTGACGCGGCTAATAAGCCGGCGCTACCCCGGGAGGCGGTGGTAGGCGGGAGGCTAGGGCGTCTGACGCGGCTAATAACCCGGCGCTACCCCGGGAGGCGGTGGTAGGCGGGAGGGACCGGATTCCCGGGGTCTAGGGGAAAATCGATCCGGCCGTCCCGCCCGGGGACGGCCGGTAGACTCGGTTCCCCTTTTAATTCTTTATCTACTTTTCTACGGTGGAGCCTTTTAAGGGGAGGTAGGGAATAGGGGGCGGCGGTGACGGACCGGGCCGCGGTCGTTAAACAAGCCGGCCCACCTCCGTAAACCTAAGGCCGTTCGACGTCCGGGAGGGTTTAATTTTGGACGGTAGACCACCGGTGCCGGGCCGGTCTTCTCTTTACCGTCTATTTAGTGACGCTGGGTCTGGTCCGAATTACGGCCGTCCGGGGTGGTCTAGGTTCGGTCGTGGGAGGGGACGGCCCTACAAAATTATGCCGGCCCTTCTACGCTTATTAAAAAATGACCACTAAACCCGGGGCCTAAGTAAATAGCGTCGAACCGAATCTGGTTCGACTTCTTCCCGACGACTCGGGGAGTTTTTACGGTCGGAAGTCTATATACACCTTTTTCTTTTTAATGCCAAAAATTCGGTGACGTTTCGAGCTACTCGGAAACCGGCTGGGATAAACCTTAGCCGTTATTCGTTAGTTTTTGGCGGGGCCTTCCATCCTTACTTATTTTAAAAACTCCGCTTAAAAATTCTACGATAGGCGGAGTCGGACCACCCGATATACGTCTTACGCGTTGGTACGTCGAACGTTTTTACTTTATCTTAATGGCCATTTTTCCGTCCCCGTGTATCCCTCCGCTATCTTTCTAGCTAAAAGATACTAACTGGCCTATTCCCACCTTTCCTTCTTTAACCTCAGACGGAAAATGGAGGATGTCCGAGCGGATTAACTATGGGAAATGAAGGGGCGGTGGGATACGGGAAAGTAAGAACGAAAAAATGGTATATTCCCATCGGCCGGTTTTCCCTTCCCGTCTTTCGTTATCCGCCGTTTATTAGCCTTCAACCGTAACGTACGGTACCAGGCAGTCGGGCCTAGGTTAGGCGGTAGGGTCGCACTGGGATATACTCCCTGGTATTTTCCAACGGATCTATATACGATCTGGTCTAAAGGAACCTGACGCGGCACTGTACATCGGAGGCGCGCCCTCCGCCTGGTCGCCCGCTATTTTAACGTGTCCACGGAATAATAAGTGTACTTGGGAAGAGCGTATTTTCGAATAATATTTTTGCCGAGGCGAAATTATTTTTACGGCGATTCCGTAATAATGTTTTTTAAAAATAAGGAATAATTAACCGGCGTATATGTAAGAATAAATAATTTTTATTTTTACCGCGTTGGCCCGGGTAAAACAGATAATCTTAAAAAAGTGCACTGGCGCCCTAAGGTAACGGCGCGCTTAGACTATTAGTAAAAATTTGGTATCGATCTGGCCCGGGGCTATTACCCGGGCTAACCCGACCTAACCTTGGAAAAATTGTTAGATCCGTGCCGCATTAATTAAAAATTCTTCGTTTACTTTCGATAGTCATCGATACGCGCCGTACCGTATATATAACTTTGGTAGTTTTTCGGTGGCCACAGTCCGTCTAGGCGGCCCCGGGTCTTTACCGGTCTGTGGCTGCCCCGTCTATATAATATCGTTTTATAAAATTTAAAATTGCCCGGTCTTTTACCAAACTAAACTTTATCTAGCCCGAGAAATTATACCCACCACTCAAATATTTTGGTGGTCTTATAATCGTACCGTCTGGTGGCTAGTTGTTGGGGATGGGTCCGTTTTAGCGCTTTAGCCTAATCCCGAACGTTTAAACGTTAAATTTTCATTTTTGTACCGTTTACTTACGTTATCTATCTACTTTTCCGCCCTCCCATAATTATATAACCTATGGTATACGGTCGGAGGCCCGGATGGGGATGGCCATCCTATATATGTTATATTTTCCGATAGAGCGCCTATCTGGTGATTTTATCGAATACGTAGTGGACGAATAATATAACCCGGCCGTGTTATACATTTATTACTTGGCGTATAGCGCTTCGATTAACCCGGTAGCGTTACGCGGTGTTTTTCCTCCCGGTAGGTTTATCGTAGCCTTTTCCAGTGTCCGATCGGGCCACCAGTAAAATGGCGCGCACCGACGGTTCTCCCCGGCCCGCCTTTGGTTAAAGTCCTATTATTTACCGTTACGTACGCTCGGTTCTTTTTTGCGCGCCATAAATAGTTTCTATTTGTTCTATCGTATTTGGTCACGGAAGACGAAAAACCCGTCGAATTAGTCGGACAAAATGCTTATTCGGCACCGCTGGTCCGGTCCCCGTCTCTCCGCTTCGCCACACAAACGGAAAGACTAATTCCCCAGGTGGGTGACTGTCCGGTTTCGCCTTCTTCCACCTACGGTAGAAATAGCCCCATACCTATCCGGAACGCCTATTATCGGGTCCTAGCGGCATCGAGTCGCGACAGAAAACGAAACAGACCAGCGCCAGTACATTTTTCTTCGGGGGTGGCCGGTGGTCCCGGGTCCCAGTACCAACGGCGCTCAGCCACGGTTGCGGACCTAAAATTCCGCGGAAAGCGGGTAACCGCGTGGCTCCGGTACCGGACCGGACTTTTAAACCGAGCGATCGCTAAATCCTTCGATTCCGTGTGGCGGCCACCTTCTCCTTTCCAGTCGGAAAGCGGAAGGTGGCCAGAAATAAGGAAGCGGTCTAGTCGGGTCACGGTTAACCTGCTCACGTCCGTTCCCTGGGGTCGTCCTCCCCTCCGTCACGTCCGACTAATTAGTCCTAATCGAGTCGCTCCCCGGCCACCCGGACCATTTAACCGGGTGTTAAAGGCCGCCTCCCCGGGGACCGCCCGGCGGCCGTGGCCGGGTCGACCCACCCGGTCCTACCCCAGCGGCCTCCGTCCCGGGCGCACATATTTTTGGCCGCAGGAATGTCGAGCGGCGGTGGCCTGTCAGACAGCTCGGCGGGTCGTCTCGACCCAGGTGTGAAAAAGCTGGGGGACCCGGCCACGTCGGGCTAAGACAGTCGGACCCCCGCCGCCTCCCGCGTTGTCTGCGGCCACGTCGGGCTAAGACAGTCGGACCCCCGCCGCCTCCCGCGTGTCTGCGGCCGGTTAGCGCTCGACTAGCCGCCGCCGGCAGCCCGGGGCCGCCTCCTCCGTCCCGACGGCGCTGGGCCCGGGATCGGGTAGACGGTTAACCCCGCCGCCTCTGGCTCGCGTTAACCCGGTTAACCATCGGCTAGTCGGAAGAGAACGGTACGCTTCCGCCGGTTTTCCGTCGGAGAACGGCCTCCCACCTGACGTAATCGGTCCTGCAGTACAGGTGATCTTCTCTGACGAAACAAGACGGCTGCCGGTCCAGGGCCACTTGGCAGACGGAGCATCTGAGACAGTGAGCGTGCCAGGACTGGCCGTTGACTCTCAGCAAGAAACGGTCGGTGATCAGTTGATGGCAGGAGTAGCAGAGTTCTCTCTCTGTCTGTAAAGAAACAGGGCCGGTCAGAACTTTTCGGCATTCTTAACGCGCTTAGTCTTTGACGAATCGCCGACAAAAGATCCTTCCCGCTCTCCCGGTAATGGCGGCCTCGCGGTGCCCTCGAACGCGGTCTTACCCGCTCGTAAAACGCTGAATTATCGGCCTCCCCGACGTTTTTACGGCGGCCGCCGTTCTAATTACCGCCGTTCGCTACTTCTTTGGTACGGGGACTGGGCCGGCGGTCGGCCCTCCACCCAAAAGTGCCCAGCCGCCCGCTCGGGGACCCAGCTTTTCGGGTGGAGGGGTGGACCCCGCCGAGATACGGGGAAGAAAGCCGGCCGCCGCCCGTCTATCGGTAGGCCGATCACGCCGCGCAAATCACGACCGATCGGCGGTCCCTTCGTCATTCCGGTCACGCCACCGACCTGTGGATTGCGGTTGACAGAAGAATTGCCGTGGACGGACGTCACCTCGTCCGGGGGAACGGCGCGGCCCTCCCGCCCCCGAGCGGTGTCCGGGTCCCTAGCGGCCGGCCACCCCAACTAGTTAATTAGGTCGGGAGTCACCGGCAGGAAAAATTTCGGCGGTTGGAAGGAGTCGACGGCGGTGGAACGGAGAGAAAAATCCTCCCGTAACAAAAGTGAAGGTTAACTGGATCCCGGTAGGGGTCGACTCGACTCCGGTGATGTATGGGATGTCCTAGAGAGACCAGATGGAGGCCTTCAGACAGCGTGCGGTCCCGGTCGTATGTGACTCACCCGCTCGGTCCACGTGGTGGGGAAAGTCAACCGGCCGATTTCTTGGGTAAGTCGCCGGGTCCGGGGCGGACGAAACGGGCGTCAGACTGCCATTCGGAGCGGAGCTAGAAGAGGGCCGCCGGGCCCACCGGAGGCGTGACCGGAGCCGGTAAGGTAGTTGGAAGTGACAATGGGGCTGGATGGCCATCAATTCGATCCACACCGCGTCCAGATAGAGTTTCCAAAGGCAACAATGACTGTAACCCAACCGGTCCTCTCCCCGCGATTGTCAATTGGTCGGAGTCGTTCCACATCCTGTGCTTTGGGTCGGCCGGTAAACGGCCCGGTGGCGGCCCAAAAATCGGCCATGGGGTGGGTCGTCCGTTTCCACCGTCGGAGTCACCGCCGCCCATTTACGGGTCACTAGAGAACGGCCCGAAACGACTACAGCTCTTTCTCCACCGAGGCCGACGCCGCATCTCATTCCCGTCGTCATCGAAACCGTTGTTTTCCGTCAATTTACGGCCCTGGGCCTTTCTCGGTCCCGTTCCGGCCGACGTTACGTAGGCGGCGGGCGGCGGAACCGGTAATGGAGACGGCCTACCTGGCCGCCGAAAATTTCTCGCGCCTCGAAAGTCCTCCAGGCGGGAGGGATTTTTTCGCAGTTAATAACGTTAACCCAACTTCGGTTTCAGTGCCGAGTTTCCTCCGTCCAGAGGGAATTCCTCGAACTGACGAGCGTGAAAAACCACGAGGCGGCGGGCGGGGGAACCGGTAATGGAGACGGCCTACCTGGCCGCCGAAAATTTCTCGCGCCTCGAAACTCCTCCAGGCGGGAGGGATTTTTTCGCAGTTAATTACGTTAACCCAACTTCGGTTTCAGTGCCGAGTTTCCTCCGTCCAGAAGGAATTCCTCGAACTGACGAGCGTGGAAAACCACGACCCCATACGGCTGGAACCGGACCGAAGAACAACGGCGGCTAAAAATTGGTCCGAAGAGCAAGAAGACGCGCAGTTCATCGGAGTTAATAGGCCGGGCTCAGAAAGTCGGTGTGACCTACGACCAAAGCGGGCCCGTGCTATTTGAGGACAGGGCACTGGTCGCTTTCTTTCCTTCGGAGAGGCGACCCAGAAACCAGACGACGGGCCCGTGCTATTTGAGGACAGGGCACTGGTCGCTTTCTTTCCTTCGGAGAGGCGACCGAGAAACCAGACGGTGGAGCAGTCAGGGCGGCGGATGAGGCCGAATAAAGACATCGAAACGAATAAAGAAAGACCAGCCGCCGATAACTCCGAATAAAACTGGACCTTATTGGCCATCGGCATCCGACCCAGGGTCCGGATATCCGTCGACGGGTCAAAGGCGATTCGGCCCTCGAAATCCTATCCCGCGCGACTTCGGAGGTCGAATCGCTTTTGGCCCTCTACGGTCGAGGCAACGCGTTTAACCCACATTAAAGTTATTGCGGGTAACCGCCGTCGGTATCTCCGCCCGCCTCGAGTCACCGCCAAACCGCGGTACAGTTGGAAGTCGGGGAAAGAACTGTATACCAGATAAACAAATTACCACCTCCCCGCTCCTCTTTCATCCCATTCCGGTCACGCTCGCCCAGACCAGGGACCCAGTAATTATCCAGGGTTCGAGAGCGGAATTCCAAGTGGACGTTTGCCAAATTTAAATTCTTTTTTCCGTTCGACCTCAAATTAGATCCGATTAACCCGGATCTCTTCCGTAAGCGGTGGACCGGGGCCGGCCTCCGGTCCGAACTCTACAGCGGCGGTAGGCCCGGCGCGCGTCTTCACCCAGCCCGGGCCCGAAGTAAGGCGGAGGGCCGACCGCCGGCGCTCGTCATCTCCAGTACTCCAGCACCGGGCTCTTTTGTCCGAGAAAAAAGGGGGAAGTGGAGGACGGAAACTGGCAGTAGCGAAAAAAGGAAGGAAAGACATTAACCGTCGATTAGCCGTCATTACCGGCTCCTCCACTCGGTCATTTAATTCGGCCGGGTCCGGGAAGGGTTGACGGCCTTCTTTCCCGCTACTTACCGCCCCCACCGTGACGTCACCCAGCGCCGCGGTTTCGGCCCCGGGTCCCACCGAATGGGACGGAGAAGGGGAGAGGCCGGGGTTACCGGGCGGCGGCCGCGGCCGGAGAAAGGGAAGGGCACCTACCTTCATCACACTGACAGTCACCTGGTCATCGCAGATCATCTCCGGCAGAACTGACCCGGGTAGGGCCTGGACGCCAGTTGTGTCCGACCGGCTATTCGCTTCGGAAGCCACCAACTGGCGAAAACCAGAAAGGCCGGGCGGCGGGGTAAAAGCCCGTACCGGTTGACGTCACCGGGCCGCGTCCAATAGAAAGAGTGTCGGGTGTGTCCCGGTGTCGGTGGCAGCTTTCCTTCCGTGTGCCAACGGGCTTTGTACCGGCACCGTCGAAAGTCGAATGTATCGGAACAAAAGGGCCGGCGTGTATCCGTCATTTTCGAACACGACAAACTACAAGAGGAGCAAAAGGTAAGCTCTACTTTTGATAGACTCGGCACAATAGACCCACGTCAGTGGGAACAAACAGCGCCTCTTGTAGACGACTGGCGGTTGACCCCGTCAATAGGGGCGGGCTGACATATTGACCGCTTACACCCCGAGCTGTAACTCAGGCGGGGTAAAGAGCGCGGTTCCACCACACAAAGCCGAACCGTTGAAGTGTGAACGGGACCGGGGCTAGCGGAGCGTGTCGGCCCGGTCCTGCCCCTCCGACCGGAATGCCGACTGTCGTCGACGTAATTGTGCCCGTCACCCATGCCGGTAGGGTCCGGGCACCGGCGCTCGGGCCCTTCCGACCCCGCTTTTCTCCGGGCCCCCTTCTCATTGGCCGCCCGTCACCCGGTAATCGGCAGTTTTCCCAGTGTCCGCGGCGGATACAATTGTAAAATGTCGGAAGGAACGCCGCCGCCGGTAGATCGGGGATGCCGTCCGGATCCGTCCTACTCCACATTTTCCACGGTAGGTACCTACGGTCGGGCCGCTTCTTCGACTAGGTGGAGTGGAGAACCGGCCCCTTCTTCCCGGTGGTGTACCCTCCAGAAATCGGTACACCTACTGGCGCCAATGGGAACGAACGGGATAGACCCTCCGAAAAATGGTTATAATGGGCGCGATTACGTAGGAGGATATTACCACCCGGAGGTGCGCCCACCGGTGGGTTAAGCGGCCCATCTCCGGCGGCCTTCCGACCACCACCGAGCGTACGCGTGTCGAGGTAGGACGGATTTCGGTCGGTGGTCACCCTTTTCCGTCGGCCGTCCGTATCGGTCTGGCAGGGTGGTGGCGTCGGAAATGGCCCGGGACACCGGTGGGTACAAATATCTACACTAGCTTATAAAGGATTCGAGTAATCGTTTTATAATAATATAAAATGTCCGGCCGTAAAGAATATTCTGTCGCTATTACCGAATGACAAAAATCTTCTGGGTGATTGCTGGGGTGGCGGCCAAATCGTGTCCGGCCGTAAAGAATATTCTGTCGCTATTACCGAATGACAAAAATCTTCTGGGTGAGAGCTGGGGTGCGGCCAAATTGGGGACTGTTCCAGACGGAATCCGATTATCGGGTAGGCCCGTACCTAAACAGCCCCCAGCCGGTTAAAAATTATCGAAGAATTTTGTAATTTATTGAAAAAAGTGGGGTGCCTACCGACCCTCCGGGATCTTAATCGACCCGGTTAGCGCTAAGGCGCGCGGGGTGATAAATGTCGACTTCTCTCCACGCGCCATGGCCGCCCATAGCCGGGTGGACCGGATGGACGCCGAACGGTGTCGGTGGTTTCGACTCGCAGTAAAATACCTATCTGTCCGGGCCGGCCACCTCCCATTCCCAATAACATTTCTCCGGCTACACCGATACGCCGATCGGTAGAGGATCTCTTCGTCTTACCGACCAGCGGCGTCCGACTTAACCCGGCCTTGCCGTCGACTCAGCCCTCTTCTTAGTCTTCGATGGTTTATATTTTCCGACGGGGACCGGGGTACGTTAACATTTATCCGTCGACTATTTTTCATAAATTTTATTCTGCCATTTTACCCACCAAAAAGTAACCGACTTTCTCCTTCCAAAATGTTGCGTTCCATCGGTAAAGTTTATAATAAGTTGATCTATACGCCTATCTTCGGTTGGGCCCCGGCTTAGCTGGCCCGGCCGCTACGGCCTACCGTATGGTTAGGTGGCCCCAACCTGTTTCTCCGTTCGACGGACCATCCAGCGGCCCTTCCCGCCGGGCCGCGCCATCTTGACGTAGTTAGAAGTAAGCCTTTAAAAAGGAGTAGTCAGGAGCCGCCGCCGGACGGGATTAGCGGGCTATTAATGGTGCCACCTAGCCACCCGGTCAGCGGATCCGGACCGCGGTCTACCCGCCTGTTATTACCGCCGTCGGCCCACTCCTCCAGGCTCAGCTATCCTCCGCCAGCCGCGCGCCCGAATTTTATCGGAATCGGACCAGATTTAGGACGGTGACCGGGCCGGCTACCTCCGGCCCCCTTCTTACAGCCGGTACCGGGCCGGGCCGGGGAAAGACCGGAAAATTAGCCTTACCGAAAGCGGTAGGTAAAAGCCGTCGGCCTGGGGGAAACCCCAGTCTACTATCCGACTCCGAGTTATTTTTTCTGGTTAAGGCGGCGGTACTGGGACGCGGCTCGGGCGCCATAATCGTCCCATAGGGGAAGTCGATTGTGGGTGGAGGCCACCGTTTGGCTACCGGATACTAGGCCACCGGGATTTATCCATTTTCACCCCACGCTGGTTCCGCGGAATACGGATGGCATCGGGCCTGGCTCGGTCGATCGCTGATTTCGGGAGTTTCCCCATTCGGTCTCCGTTACGCCATTTATAAATCCCGCTCCATCGCATCCACCCGTGTGCAGTAATTATATCTTGGCTGGACGCGCCCGCCTCTACCTGATTTAGCGTCTCGACGTTAAATAATTATTTCCAGTGGCTCCGTCCCCGACTATTATATTCCGTAGCAGTGGAGCCGGGTCCCCGGCGGAGCGGTAGGCTTCGCACCTCCCCGGCCTAAATAAACCGATAAAATTAAAGAAATGGTTGGGACGTTATTTTCTTTTTTCGCCGGTGGCGCCCTCCCGAGTAAACTGACAGCGTTTTTAAGCGCCACCGGTGGCCGTTTCTTTCCGGGCCGCCCTTCGGCCCCGAAGCCCAATACCCGCCGGTTACTTTTTCCTTACCAATTTCGTTTCGTCAAATTTTCCTTCCTATCCGAAACTTCCCACGGCCCCTGGAAAATTTTGGCTGCGGGGATCGACCCGGGCGGAAACGCAGGCCCGCCGGCCAAACTCTTCCGGGCCGATCCATCGGGCGGAAACGCAGGCCCGCCGGTCAAACTCTTCCGGGCCGATCCATCGGGCCCCACTAGACGTCTTTACGGGGCAACCGCTGCCCAGGCCACTTCTACGGGAGAAGCGTTGGTTATTTTTCCCCGGGCGCGGACCGACCCTAAAGAATGGCGCGAGAAATTCTTATTCCGTTAGTCGGAGACGTCCGGGCCCCGGGTTTTCTTTCCGTCTTTCGGGGCGAGCGGAATAAGAGAATCCCGTTAGCCACCGGTCCCAGATATCGTCGTTCCCCGTGCCGCCCAAATAAATAGACCACCTGGCGGGTGGATCCGGATCCTGTCCCCAAAAAATCTAGAAGGGTGAGATCGGGGAATCGAACCCGGAGGCGGGGGTGGAAGCGGCGGCCGTCGGATCCAGCCCTCCGATTTTCCTGTTTCTCTGGCCATTTTATCGACGGAAAACTGGGGTATCCCTTTGTCTTCGGGTGTTCACCCGGGCGAATTTATTAGCCGCCGAAGGTAAACCACGCCGTTAACCGTTTTACCGACGGTTTCCATCTTCCGATAAAACCCGCCATCCGTCACACTCGGAGTCGAAATGGTCCGACCCGGTAAGTCACGCGTCCACTGGCCGTTTATCTGGCCGAGCGGGAATACGGGGTGGACGGTCTTCCCTACTCCAAGAATTGGGAGTAGGAAGACGGCCGACGGAAGGCTAGGCCGAGGAAAAATTCTCGAGCTTAGTCTTCCGCGGCCCGGAAGTTTGTTCCGTTTTCCCGCTGATTGGAGGCGGAAAGATAGTCGGCCGTCCCCTATCCGGTTACCACGGTGGGCCGGAGACGAGTGGAAGACGAATCCGGAGGTGGGTGGGATGGAGGCCGCTGCCACCGGCTACTAGCCGTGGATACCAGTCGGACTCGGCCCCTAGGGGGATAGAAAAAGCGGGATAGTGGCGACCGACCGTGGGCTCGGCCACTTAATCGGTAGAGCCTAGGCCGAATGACGCTAGGCCCGATTCCACTCACCCGGCAGTCGGGACCGAAGAAAGGCGATTTTCTCCGTAGCCGGGCCTTCCCGTCCGTTCAGATTTAAAACAGCCGCGGGCCTTTTTCTTCGGCCGTCCGATCGGGAGAATGAGTGACCGCCTTATTTCCTTCCGGCGGAGGAAGGGGGACCCTCACACCGAAACGTTTCTCTTCTTCTTAGTCGTTTCGCTTATTCCCAGAGTCAAATCTACCGGTAGGCCAGCCAAGAAAAACCGGGAACATCCTTCCGTCGTTTCGGGGCGCGGTCCGACCGGTAGACGGGTCGGGCCGGGAGTATGATGGGAAATTATAAAAGTGGACGGTGGTATTTGGCCCGGTCGACCCCCAGTACTTTCCACTTAACGTCGCTTTCCAACAGTCCGAGGGCCTACCGGTAGCCTAATCACGGGGACCCGGTGGATAACGGCCGAGACCGGGAATCTCGGTCTCGGGCCGTACCGGAATAATACCCGTGGGTATGGGGCCACCGAAAAATGTCGGTGGCGCCGTTAGGAGTCGGGAAAAGCGCGGTAGATAAAATTGGCCTTCGGATAACTATGTGTGGCCACTCTAACGGTAAATACAGGAATTAAGATTGGATGGGCGAACCGTGTAGGTAGCCCATACTCGGACGGGTAGAAAGCGAAACGTATTTCCCACCTGGTACCGGGATGGTATTTTATAAATTTCGGAAGAAAGCGTCGATTAATCCGGCCAGCGAATAGTCAAATTATTCGTTTGTCTAGGTCAAATTCTATAGAAACGGTGGACCCAGCCATAAAATTGAAATCTTTCCGCCGGACGCCAGCCCAATAACGTTAATGAAGTCCGAGCCGCATTTCGGTGGCCGAAGGACGGTAAGGCCGACGGAGGGGCGCCGTTATTTTATAAGTGGAGGATAAACGCGCATCCCCGGCTAAGTGGAGACACCGGAAATCCGTATAAATACGGCCGCTTACTTTTTCCAAGACGTCCAAATACTTACACCAGCCCTTTCTAATATATAACGGTATGTATTTTTACCGGCGTATAAACTAGACGGGACGAGAAAATTCTTTAATGTAGGCTATAACCCTTACCTCCCTATCTTCCTAGTGGGAAAGGGGTCGTAAAATATGCAAAAAAACCCCGCCTCCCCGGCTTTAACTTAATTCCCGTAACACGGTTTATCCGTGTCCCGGTCCCAGATTTTGGCGCTTCCATCGGCGGCGGTAGACCGGTCGGACTAACTTTCCCCGGGACCTACTACCTAATTAAAATAAATACATTCTACTTATTATAATAACGATAGTTATACGGGCGGTGGTTTACTGGCCGGTTTTTCCAGTACGGACGGAAGGTGGTAAATAAGGCGCCGGTCGACCTTCCGGCCCCGCGGAAAGTGGACGGGCCTCACCCCGTTTCGCTTTAGGTAACGTCGGCCGGCCCGAAAACTAGGGCCCGACGCCTAGCGGCCGTCGTACAGCTAGGCCTTTTCTATGGCCGGTCTCCGCTTCGACTTTTGGGTAAAATCTGTCTGGGTTAAGCGCCGACCTATGGCCTGGCCTAGGTAACCGGGGGATATTTATTTATTTAACAGAAATAGAGGGCGTGGTTTATCCCGCAGGAAAGGAAGGAAGAAATGACAAGGGAATAGCGTTAAAGATTCCCGCCGAAGAGAGCGAACGGGAGGAAGAGTAGTGGTAAAATTAAACGAAAACGCAAAACATTATTAGATAGCGTAGACGACGAAACGGCAAAATAATCAAAAATTTGATTCCGTCCACGTAGTCCAACTGTCTATAAGATACCCGGAGCGGAATAGATAACTTATAGGCTCGGACAGTGGATAATACCGAACCGAAAATTAAAACTGCCCGAACACGAATGCTGGGAAGAATAGGATAGAAAGCGCTGGGTTGACCACCACTAGACGACGGGAACTACGCTAGGAGGAAAACGGTAGCCGACACCTAGGTTTCTACTTTCCCTTTCCCCGGGAGAAAATTTTAAGGCGCCTCTTCCGTCGTCCCGAGCAGCCGAGCTAGGCCGACCTACTGCCGAAGTGGCCCGGTCTCCCAGCCTGGAGGTAGGTTGGCCGGAAATAAACTTAAAATGGCTTTTCGGACCGTAACCGAAGAAGAGGTGGGAAAATGTCGGTCCGACGGAATGGCCGATATCCAGATACCGGTGGCCGCCTATCCGTAAAACACCGTCTTTCCGGAGTCCAAACTGGGTTTTTCCGGTAACGGTAACTTTCCGCCACTGGGGTGTAGGGCGGGCCCGTGTCAGTCCGCCTACTTTTCCCAGTTAGCGCCACCCAAGCAACCCAGGAAGACCGATTAAAAATTAAATGGATGGCCCAGCCCGGGTGGGATACCGGCCCATGTACCGGAAGCGGTGGTCCCACCGATCGGTGTAGGGCGGACCCGACTCGGTAGTCGGGAATCCGTGGGACGGGCCTCTGCCCTCCCTCCGGCTGGTGGCCTCCACCCCATCCTAGACCACCGGTAACCGCCGGATCCCGACCACCCAAACGATACCACACTATTTCCCGGGAGTTTTCCGCGGCCCCACCCTATCGCCGCCTTTCCGCCCATTCAGCCGTCCGGACACCTCACCACCCGGAAATGACGATCCTTCCGCGCTTCCCGCTCCCTCCGTAATTTTTGGTTAATTTACGACGGTGGGTAATGCCGGCCACGTACCACCGTTAAAGGCGTAATAGGAAAGGGATGGGGTGGGAAATCGCCCTCCCATCGGGTCATTTCCACCGTTCTTTCGGAGATGGCCGGCCGTGGGTTTTAACCTACCTGGGTAAATATTTAAACTTATTAAAGTTCCCCATCCGCCTCTTCCGGACCCCGGGTGGATGGTGCGTCCAGGCTAACTTTTATCTTTATTAGAAAGGAAAATCTGTGGGAGACGGCGGGTCCACCGTCACCGCCGGAAGAAAATGAATAATTTTATAAATGATGTGGGGGAGAAAGAGAATTTTGTTACGGGGCTGGTCCTTCTTTCCTTTTCGGCCCGTTTCGTCTTTTTTTATTTTATTATACGCCGGTCCGTATATTAACGCGCCCACCCGGTGGCGGCCATCTTTCTTCCGGTCCACCTACCGCTTTACTTTTTCCCGGGAGAATTAAGCGGGCCGGAGCGGATACCAGCTTCCCATTAAATAAAAATTTGGCTTAAATTTCGGTCCTCCGTATCCCGCGGAGGAAAAACTAGTTTCCAGTCAGCTAAAATCTTTTCCAGACGAACTTCCTCCGGCCTAACTTTCCGTCATCGTTGGGGAGGTGGCCGGAGACCGGGAAAGAATTTCCTAACTCCAATGGGGAAATGGGCCGACGGGAGTGGAGCCCAGCCATTTATATGTTTGGGAGGGCGCGGCCATCCGGGAAGGCGGCTGGAGAATCCGTAGTCCGAGTGAAAGAATCCTGGTAAATATAGGTCCGATTCTTACCGTCTGGGCGCTATCGGCGGCGGCGGAGAAGGCCAGTTTCCGTAGCCTTCCTTCTTAATTAAGGACACCCGTACAGCTGGGCCCGGGAAATACCCGCGGATAGCCCAAGCATTCCCGGCGCCGGTAGTAAGTTTCGAGGGGTGGACCCAGTCCCGAAGGGGTGCCGCGGCCTCCGAAAGGCCGAGGTGGAGTGGCCGGGGTTTTCGCCCCAAGGACCGGCCAATAGTCCACCGCCGTAAATGGTAAGGTTTAGGTGAGGAGAGGTAAGCGGCCCCACCTCATTTTACTCGGGTTTTCTACATCCCTGGGAATAGCGCCTACTCGGGTAGGGTTTTTCTACTCCGACGCGCCCCGGTAGCTTCCCAAAGTTTCCGGATAAAGGTAGATGGGGTTTCCGGAGGTGGGTGGCCCGTCGGCCTTTCCTACGGGACCCGGCCCGGGCGGCATTCCGCTAGTCGGCCTCTCCGTCTTTAGAGAGCGGCGGGCCCCGTTTCCGGTCCCCCACTCTAAATTTATAGCCTAGCACCCACCGCTTTTCCACCCGGCCATTCTCCGCTACCGGCGGACTAGGCGGCCGCGACTAGGGGCCGGGCCTCCTGGCGGTGGTCCCGTTTCGGCTGGAGCCTCCCGGCTGCCCGGCTCCGTATAAAGTCGAATAGGAATTTTCCGGCCGGAAGGGACGTCTTCGGTTTTCGGTGGTAATATTTCCAGTAGACTCTTTCTTTTGTCATCTTTTAATATAAAGTTATATATACTTCTAATTATTAACTAAAAATATCTTATTTACAGATTATAATAAACGCTTCCGCCCCGTCCGGCCGCGGGAAGCGTCCGTCGTTCCGGCGAATAATTAAGCCGTAAATTACCGTCCGGCGGGCTATTTAAACCCGTAGACGGGTGAGAAAAAGAAACGACGGACGGGGTGTGGCCGGCACCTTCTTTTTCTATTATGGGTTGAGCCTTGTCCTCCGATCTGATGCGCCGGCACCTTTCTTCTACCGTAAGCGGTAGGAGAAAGGTGGCTAAAATAAAAATCCGTCGGCCGTTTTAGAAGTTTTGGTAGCGGTCCGATAGTAAACGCTTCCCAGTCCAGCGCCCGTACCGGAACGAATCGTCGTCCTTCCTTAACGCGTAACGGCCGCCCGTTAAAAAAAAGATGGCCGGACCAAATTAATTCTTTCCGTCTACCGGTTATTCCGATTTTACCCGAGTGGCTTCCGACGCTAATATTACCGGGATATACCCCGAATAAAGACAACACGGCCAGTGACGGACCCCTAGGTAAAAGTAAATTTTCTGCCTTAGGAAAATATTCCGAAATAATGTAGGTCGGCCAACTTTTAAGACGGAAGAGCCAAATTTGTCCCTCACAACGATTTAAAAATTATTCGAGAGCCATAAATATGTTTATACAAATAAGGAAAATTTAAAGTAATATTAAATGAAGAAAAAATCACAAAGAAATTGCTCTTGTTAGTTTTAATCAGTGTGATCCATGGTGTGAGCGTTCAGCTCGCATTTTCTTAGAAAGTTTCTGTACGTCCAATTTGTAGCTACTCGTTTTTAATTTAAGGCGGTATTCCAAGTTGGTATCAGTAATTTGGCTCCTCGATTTACATTTAATGAAATTCGTGTTAGAAAACGATCGCTCATATAAATATATAAACCCGAAGATACTGACAACATTAAAATGCAAATTTTTTCAACTGGTGGTAGGCTGTTCCGATAGCCAGTCGCAAAACTTGGAATAGTCTTCCGGACTATTCCATGTTTCGCCAGACTTATAAAACAAACGAAATCATAACTATGTGAATAAAATTCTTTAAAAATTTTATAAATGAAACTATGATAGCTTTATTTTCATTTTCAATTTTACTTCAGAACCACGTGTACAGGTACTGTACGTACCCAAAGAGCCATATGTGGCTGGCCAGACCTCTGATCTAGAAGATGCCCCAGTCGACCGCGTATACGCCCTACGGTCGGGCCTTTAGAGTCGGTAAAAGAAACGATCGGGCCCGAGTACCGTCCCGTAAAACGCGTTTATATGGAGGCTGAAATTTGGAGTTTTACGTATCCGGTCGGCTAATACCTTCCAGCCAGTTGGCCGGCTGGAAGAGGACGCGGAAATTCCCTGACGATTTTGTTTAGGGAAATAACTGGAATTACGAGTAGACCGAACCCGTTACCGGCCGTCTTACGCGCGTAATTTAAAATATTCCGGATGATTTTGTAGCCGCTATCCAAAAATACGCTACGCGGTGGTCGGCCTTTACCGGTTTCCGTATTCTACTCGATCCGTAAAATATTCCTTACAAAATATTTACATACAGTACTATTAAAATTATAAGCTTATATAATGCACGTTACCTGGTACTAAATATGGCCCGCGTGTGTATATGTATATATATAGAGCCTATTATAGCATACGGACAGTGGTCGACTTACGACCCGGTTCCGTCGCCGCTTTTTTAATTTTCGATTTGTTTGTTTTCAGTTTTAACATTTTCGTAAACTAGGATTCTACTTAATTCGAAACGGTTAAACTTACAGCTTCCCGGTTTTTTTACCTCGGAACTTTCGTCGGTAGTATTTTTTTTTTATGTTTGTTTACAATTTTTGGTCAAGATGTATATAAGTAAATAAAATAAAAATAAATAAATTTCTGTTACTGGACACCGTAGACCTAACCCGTACCCGGTTCGACTGGCGCGGACTAAACGTTTTGAACATTTTAGTTGTATAAAAATAAAATATTTAAAAGTATAAAATCTAAAAATATTTAATTTAAACAGTGAATGGGGAGTAGCCGGTAGAGCCGTAAAGAACACGTTTCGTCGGGGCTACCCATCGGCCCGGTCTGTACTTTTAGGCGGAAAATCCACGGGTAGAAAAATCCCGTAGCATCGACGCGGGCCGGCTCTTCCCCGCGGTACCACTCCTACTATTATCCCCGGCTGGTGGCCGGAATTTTGTTAGAGAAATAAACTCGACCGCCGTGGGCCCCGAAAGAACGGACGTATCCAATGGCGGTTACCGGAGGAAGGTGGCCGACCTCCGAGCGCGGAAATTTTGGCCACGGCGGGGCCGGGATTCTTCCCCGGCCGTACTTAAAATAAATAAATACGGTACCGCCCCGCTTACCTAACTACGGTCTAGCTAAGACCAAATAGATAGCCCCGGCTATAAATATTTCCCGCCTTCGGTTCCGGCCTAAGTCGATTTCGACGGGTGGCCACCGCAATTCCTGGTAAGTTATTAATTTAGATGATGAACAATGATGTAAAATATGAAAATGAGTATTTCTTAAACAGTTAGGGTTAAGTTAGTATTGTGGTTAGTCATCAAATATGAAAATAAATATTTCTTAAAAGTTAGTATTGTGGTTATTTCATCCAGAAAATAAATATTTCTTAAACAGTTAGTATTGTGGTTATTCATCGTGTAATTTCTTAAACAGTTAGTGTTAAGTTTATTGGGGTTATTCATCGTGAACTTAGCTAATGGCCGAAATCTCACAAAGCAAGAACCAATTACCATATTTTACATACAGTTAATGATTCAAATAGTGCGAGAAATTCGTGGAACCAATTATAGGCACTAATTGAGGCCTACCTGTATTGCCATTTGGAAGTTCTATTTCAATTTTTAATAAATTTTTTATAATGCAAAAAGAGAAATTCTGTGCACCAAAATATGTGAAATTATTTTCAGAATTTAGGAAGTTGTATCAAATTTCATTTAACCTATATTTTAACAATATTAGTTAATTAATTAGATAAATATTAATAGATTCAAAGCTATAAAAAATTATAAACAAATATTAAAATCATTGATGATTTTTGAAAATTTGCATTATTATTGTTTGACATTTGATTATTTTTTAAAAATTAATTAAAAATTCATGAATAGTGTGTCATGATTGATTATATTTTACTAAAAATATATATAATCTTTTTATTTGAATAATAAACAGTATAATTTTATTTACAACCAATGAGTAAAGAGAATTGTTTTTATAAAAATGCTGAAAAATGCCAATCTCTTAGTATAAATAGAAATCACATATTAGTCTGAAAAGTGTCAAAATTATTTTCTATTTTGAAATATTAATTTAAATTATAATATGGAACTTAGTCAAACTTACTAAGATAAACAATTTTATATAAATCATATATATATACATATACACATACATATACAGGTATCCCTCAGGATTTATGAAGGTTACTAAGAGTCATAAAACTATTCATTAAATGAAATTTCATAAATCAGAAACTCATTTCCCATTAATTCCAATGTAAAAATTTTTAATTGGTTCCTGAATACCAGAAAAATCACTGCCATTTTACCCATTAATATTAAAGCATTAATACAAATATAATTGTATATACTAAAATACAATAGTTTATAGATGTTATCCATGCAGCCTACTACTTGCCTTTCAACTTTGAATTTCAGATCTGCTAAGTACCAGATGATCTTTGAATTTAATAATTCAATTTTGGAATAATAAGAAAATAAACTTGCCAATCATTATGGTTTTATTTATTAATTTAAAATTTTCATTAAATATTGTTTGAAATTTATGTGATTTTCAAAATTCTTCATTATGCTATATTATTAGAAAAAATAAATCCAACTTTCCAGAAATGTTAATATTGATGTTTTCAATTCTATTTATTAAAAATTCATTAATTATAAATTTTATTATGGTATTTTAATAAAACCAATACACACAAAATAATTTACTTATTTAAATCATTACATTGGTTAGATTAGACATCTTTCAATAGACCTACAAAATATTGTTATTGTTCAAATTTATATATGGATAAAAATATATTACAGATTTATACATCTGAAATAACGTATAATTATTGTTTTATAAAGTTGAATAATGTTATATAGTTGCAAAACTTGAAAAATGCAGTAAGTACATTACAGATGCTTATATTATTGGTGCAAGCCAAATGACAGATTAGATATCAGATCTTCTAGTTAAAATAGAAGTGAATTTTGTCTTAAAAACAATTGCATATAGAGTAAATTTGATATATTTGATACAAAATCAGTGAAGAAAATAAACAAGAAAAAGCATTGATTCAAACAAATTACAATACATGATTGATGATTAAAAATTTTTCTTTGCAAAATGAAAAAGTGATATAGACTTATGCTCTTTGTTAAATTGAAAATTCATAAACGAAGGGATACCTGTATAAAGACAAAATATTTATTTAAATTATGAAATTTTAGATTATTATTATGATAACTAACTAGGACATTTTTCATAACTGACAATATAACAAATTTCTATTGCTTTGAGTCTTACTATTTCAGTATCCTCCTCAAATGCAGTAAAACTAAAAATTATTTTGACACATTAAAATGTAATTACTTCAATTAATGACTAAACCAGAACATTTGGTTTTCTATTGGATATAATATAATTTTAATTTTTTTTACATATTCTAGTATTTATAGTTTACAGACTATTACCTATTGTGACCAAAATTATAAATTTTGATAATTATTAGAAGTATTAAAACTATTTAGAATGTGCAGTCTGCTGGATTAATTTACTAACATTATGTAGTTATATATTGCAATTTTCAACCCGTATTAAAAATTTTGGAATTGGAAGAGAAAACAAAAATTTTGTAATTCTAATGACTGGAAATATACAAATTTATATTATGTTACATTATTTAGAAACTTCAACAAGATATATCATATATACTAATGTAATGGTCATCAATATATGTTTTATTCATTCTTTCTGTAAGCATTCATACACCGTTTTTGTAAATGTTTGATTGTGAAATTAATCTCTAAGGCATATATAAATTAAATATAGCAATTATTAAAAAGGAAAAATTATCCCTAAACAGATATTTTATAACTAAATTTTAATCTATCTATAAGATTTAAAAAACATTTTGAAAAGATTAAAATAGCATTTTTTTCATTTTTTTTTATAACTTTTGTCATTTTATTTACTTAAAGCTAATGAGTATTGAATAATTGTTCCTCTGGAGATATTGATATTCAATAAGCATTACTAACTTCATTTCTTCTATTAAAACTTTTAGCAGAGCAAGCAATTTATTTTTAGTATATTTTAAGAAGAAAAAAACAATGGAACGAAATTATTTGCATTGCTTAAATATCTCATTTTTTTGTTTAAAATATTAATTAATAATTAAAAT